>JAMZAV010006350.1:0-38408 GCA_024449915.1 Sweltsa coloradensis
TGTAAAACCGTTAACGTCCGAGTGCAGTTAAAACATGACGAAATAGCTGTAGTATAGTGACATTTTTTTAATTTTTCCTCCGGCGGCTGGGGCTTCGCCCCAGACCCCAGCTATACCCTACAAAATCTACTAATGGATTTGCCCCCCCCAACTTTCAAAACGTTCCGACGCGCCTGTGTGGCAGAATGATTGTTTTGTACACTAATAATCGTGACCATAATGAGAGGTATTTCCCAGTGCGTGCCAGGAAACCTGTCTTTTTTGCAATCTTTTTACATATATATGGTCCACATGTGCTTTAAAATTTAACTAATTGTCAATAATGACACCCAGATACTTATAATCGTTTACTTCTTCCACCTCTTTTCCATCAATATAGATTCTGGAAACACATTTGCTCCTAATATGTGTATTCCTAGTTATCACCATGTATTTACATTTCTTAACATTCAGTTTCATCCTATTAATTTTCAACCATTCAGATATCTTTAAAAGAAAATTATTGATTATTAAAAATAATTCTATGCAATTCCAATTGGCAAAAGATATCATTATGTCATCAGCAAATAGATTAATTAGGGCACCTGGAATACATAAAATCAAGTCATTGATGTACAGTAAAAACAGACGAGGCCCTAACACCGAACCTTGGGAAACTAATGCAAAGGTAATAACTAAGGCCTAGTTTTAATGCTATGCCTAGGCCTAGGTATCGATATATATAATGCTCTCTTTACGTTCCATATTATATTTCTTCTAGGCTTGATAATTCCTCTGGTAAATAGTGAATTTTCTTTTGACGTTAGCATCCATGTTTATTATTTGCCTTCGATCGTTGCCGTTCACAGGGCGATATAAATCATGGCACAGAGAGTTGACTACGCAATGTCGGTGAAAGAGTTATCTTCCAGACCTCTTGATTTACATGTCCACGGCTGTACCTACCTACCTTTTTAAAAAATAAAAAGTAACATAATTTCATAACATTTCGGAAGAAGTAGTCACGAAGTAATTTACTAATATTTTTATATTTTGATGAGGTAATGAGTACAGGGGCGTAGGAATAGGGGGTCAAGGGGTGCGGTCGCGCGCGGGCCCTGAGCATTGAGGCCCCGCCCTCAATGATGCACAAAGGGCGCAAGGGTGTCCTAAATGTGTTAAGACAATATTATAACAAATAATTTTAAAATATAAAATGTCTTTATTTACATTGGAAATTAATTTGCCGATATGACAAAGATGGTAGCTAATTATTGTTGTTTGAATGTTCCGCGAATTTTACACCCCTTTGCCCCTTCCCACACCGCAACCGCTCAGCTGAATCCAAACTACAGAGGAAGGAATACGTTCCAAACACATTTCGACTTAAAAATTCACTATTGTTGAATAATTAATTAAAATACACATACATAGATATGCTTCATTAAACATAGGGTCATTGCCATAGAGGGTAACCAGACATCCCGGTTTTACCGAGATCGTCCCGTTTTTGTGTGATCTTTCCCAGTATTCCAAAAATAGTTGTCGGGATGGTTCCTGTCTCAGATCGCTCTACAGGCTTTCTTGAGCAAAAAAAGACCCAAAATATTTCGGCCCCAGGAGGCTGGGGCTTCGCCCCACACCCCGTGTTGCCCACGCAACTGCAGGGACCCATCAGAGAACCTTGCACCCAGGCCTTTGAGTTACTAGTAAAAAGTAATTTACTCAGGTTGAATAGGCATCAACATTGAAGGTAGGTACTTCAAATTATATACAAACCTTAGTCCAATCCGAGGTTTCTGAGTCCCAAATTTAGATGTAAATATAAGTCCTTCAATGGCTATGAAGAGGAATTGAGCAAATGTAATAATATTTCCACTGCTTGGATCTTCCCTGTAAAACAAAGAAATAACTCAATAAGCATTTCTAACATTACACTAAACCGTCACAAGCAATGAGAGGTTACTACCTTACACAGTAGGTTTACAAACTGAGGAAAGTTCGTTGACGGTAGGGCTACTTTTGCATTATAATAATGTTCAGGTAATAATAAATGGAGAGAACTAGTGGAAATGCAGACAGCGAAGAAGATGAGGTGCTGAGCCTGGCCAGCAAGCACTGATGAGCCGTAGCCCGAGAAAATGGCAACTCATCACCCTCCAACCCAACGCATGTTGAAATAGGGGTCTGATATTATATAACCCTATTATTACTAGGCCGCTAACGCGAACGCTTCTTTTAGTCACGTTGATGGACGAGCTTTTTTTTAGTTTTTAGTATGCCTGGGAGGGATCTCTTTACTTTTTCAAGTCCCATTGCAAAATCATTTTTGTTAAATTAGGATATTTGTTATAAAATAGCCTAGTATTAATTGCTACGGTATTACCAATTAATAGAATGTAAAACATCTTGAGGCCCGAAGATTTGCTTTTTGAACGCATTGTAGGTGATTGTTGTCAAGATTCTATTGTTACTTGTTAATTGTTATTATACACCTCAAAAAACTCATACTAAAGCCTTTATTTCTATGGATTCTGCCTAACTTTTTCAACTTTTTCTTTCAAAAAGCAATACATCACCATTACCTTAATGTCCATGTGAAAATTAATATGAATGTTGTAGCCCCACCCGTTTGGTCAGAATCGACCCAAAATCACGAAAATATCGCATTAAAAATCGAAAAATATCATAAAAGTATGATATTCTTGAGAAATATTTCTTCGATTGTACCCAAAAACGAGGCAGGTCTAAGTTCAGAGATTTCAAAGGCCCCCTCCAATTTTTATCAAGATCGCATATGCCGTTTGCCCGGTAGAGCGCGAACAAACAGAAAAAAAAACAACAAAAAAAAACATTGGAGCTAAATTTTTTGAGGGGTCAGTGAAATTGATGTCTTTGCTTCGCTCATCCAATAATTTTATTGGACATTTGAAAAATATATACAATATTTTATTTACTAAAACTTGTTTATCATGCCCACATTCCCTCCCATATTTTATATGGCCTTTTGTTTTGGGGTGCCTCCCCACATGCGGAACGTGTCTTGATCCTACAAAAGCGAGCAGTAGGAATCATGTGCGGTGCCTCCAGACGGAAGTCATGCAGGAACATTTTCCCCATTCATCAAATTCTAACATTATCTTGCTCACTAATTCTGCAAGCTGCAATCTTTGTGCGCTTGAACCCTAGTCTTTTCCCAATAAACAACACTATACACTCTCATCTCATGCCACCCGTTCTGCTTCCAATATCCACGTTCCCAAACATTATACACAGCTTTACTCTAAGAGCCCCATCTACCTTTGTCTTACCATATACAACAAACTTCCTGCCCACCTCAAAGAATCCTCCTCACTTGACACATTCAAAGCTCCTCAAAAAGTACCTTTTATGCAATAGCTTTTACTCTCTATATGAATTCCTATCAGTGAAACCTGGATCCAAATAACTTTCAGTTTATTCATATCTCTTGTAATCAACCTAACTCATATTGTTTGTGCTACATCTATTCTACTAGGCGTACATCATTTTGTATAATTTAAGTGTAAACTCATTGGTGATGTTTGTTTTATTTATATTTTATCCTTGGCTTCATTTTGTAGGAGTATCTGTTTTATTTTATTACTAAACTGACAAAACCTATATATGAACTATATATGTACTAGGAAACGCTCAGTTGGACGCGTTGATAAGCGAGCACGTGCTATAGCTAGACCCAAATTGCACATTTTTTTAAATTTAAAAATTTGCGACGTCCGCTGTCCACAGGGCCATGTTTCCAATATTATTTATTATTGCCAAGGTATTTGGGTAAACCCGTGTGCAAACCTTTACTTTGTGGATAAAATCCACCGCCATCTAGAGGACCTTGACTCCTTGGGAAAACTATTAAAACTCTTTGGTGACAAATAATAGACTGCTTCCTCGAAAAGTATATTTGATTACTTCTAGGTGGCAGTGCATTAGAAACTTTGCGCGTCTTTTCATTGCCATGGTAACGTTACTTTTGTTATAATGTAATTTCCATCTACACTACTTATTCGCATCAAAATAAAATTAACATATTCGTGACCGGACGGACATTCTAAATGATTTGGCCACCTCAGATTTTGTCGCCGTTTAGTTTGAAAAAAAAACTTACGATTAACTTTAATGTAACTTTTTAACTTTTTGAACGATTTTGCCACAAAACTAATGGCATTCAATGCAGATCGAAGCTTGCGGATGGTCCAAATTTCAACTCGATCCGAACCTCCGTTCGACCGCTATCATGAGCCAAAAAAGCTGCGCGACTTTCCGTTGCCATGGTAACAGTACTTTGTTATAATGTAATTTCCATCTACACTACTTATCGGATCAAAATAAAATTAACATATTCGTGACTGGACGGACATTCTAAATGATTTGGCCATCTCAGATTTTGTCGCCGGTTAGTTTGAAAAAAAACTTTCGATTAACTTTAATGTAACTTAACGTTTTGAACGATTTTGCCACAAAACTAATGGCATTCAATCGAGAACGAAGCTTGCGGATGGTCAAAATTTCAACTCGATCCGAGCCTCCGTTCGAACGTTATGGCGAGACATACAAACAAACAAAAAAACAAAAAAAAAAAAAAAACAGTGACTAATTTTTCCGGCAGAGTCAAATGGAAACGCTCGCTAAATCAATTGGTCAATACTAGGAAACGCTCAGTTGGACGCGTTGATAAGCGAGCACGTGCTATAGCTAGACCCACAATGCACTTTTTATTAAATTTTAAAATTTGCGACGTTCGCTGTCCACAGGGCCATGTTTCCGATATTATTTATTATTGCCAAGGTATTTGGGTAAACCCGTATGTAAATCTTTACTTTGTGGATAAATCCACCGCCATCTAGAGGACCTTGACTCATTGGGAAAAATATTTAAACTCTTTGGTGACAAATAATAGACTGCTTCCTCGAAAGTATTTTGATTACTTCTAGGTGGCAGTGCATTAGAAACTTCGCGCGTCTTTTCGTTGCCATGGCAACGTTACTTTTGTTATAATGTAATTTCCATCTACACTACTTATCGGATCAAACTAAAATTAACATATTCGTGACCGGACGGACATTCAAAATGATTTGGCTATCTCAGATTTTGTCGCCGGTTAGTTTGAAAAAAAAACTTTCGATTAACTTTAATGTAACTTTTTAACTTTTTGAACGATTTTGCCACAAAACTAATGGCATTCAATCGAGAACAAAGCTTGCGGATGGTCAAAATTTCAACTCGATCCGAGCCTCCGTTCGAACGTTATGGCGAGACATACAAACAAACAAAAAAAAAAAACAAAACGAGTTACAAATTTTTCCGGCAGAGTCAAATGGAAACGCTCGCTTCGCTCGCTTAACTATAAGTAGTAATTGTGCGACAAACGAAATTCACTGCAGAAACATGGTGAGCGTTATTATTTTACGGTTTCAATATTTTTTATTATGAAAGAGTTAAGCTTGATGTTATCAAAGTCTACACAGAGTAAATGTAAACTTATTCAATGATAGTGTTCCATTTGGACTAAAATACATTTGTAATACTAGGAAACGCTCAGTTGGACGCGTTGATAAGCGAGCACGTGCTATAGCTAGACCCACATTGCACATTTTTTTAAATTTAAAAATTTACGACGTTCGCGTTTCCAGTATTATTTATTATTGCCAAGGTATTTGGGTAAACCCGTGTTTAAATCTTTACTTTAAAATCCACCGCCATCTAGAGGATCTTGACTCCTTGGGAAAACTATTTAAACTCTTTGTTGACAAATAATAGACTACTTCCTCGAAAGTATTTTGATTACTTCTAGGTGGCAGTGCATTAGAAACTTCGCGCGTCTTTTCGTTGCCATGGCAACGTTACTTTTGTTATAATGTAATTTCCATCTACACTACTTATCGGATCAAACTAAAATTAACATATTCGTGACCGGACGGACATTCTAAATGATTTGGCTATCTCAGATTTTGTCGCCGGTTGGTTTGAAAAAAAAACTTTCGATTAACTTTAATGTAACTTTTTAACTTTTTGAACAATTTTGCCACAAAACTAATGGCATTCAATCGAGAACAAAGCTTGCGGATGGTGAAAATTTCAACTCGATCCGAGCCTCCGTTCGAACGTTATCGCGAGACATACAAACAAAAAAAAAAAAAACAAAAAAAAACAAACAAACAAAAACAAAAAAAAAACAAAACCAAAGTGACTAATTTTTTCGGCAGAGTCAAATGGAAACGCTCGCTAAATCAATTGGTCAATACTACTCTACTCTACTCTATAAACAGTTTCCACCGTGTTGTCCAGGACATCAAAACTGAAGTCATGAAAAAATTAATATCTACCAATTTAATAGGAAACAGACCTACTATTTAGAAGTATGTATATAGGGCCCTAGAGTAAATATATTTGAAAACCAGCATACCACAACAATGTAGGCATACCGGTAGGTATGTAATGTGTAAGCCTACAAAGTATTCAGTAGGCCTAGAATAGAATAGAATAGAATAGAATAGAATAGAATATGAATATCTTGCGTTACACTCCTGACTGAAGTGATTGACCAGTGGCTGAATTCGCTCGAGACGTCTTCTGTGAAACAGGTAGATTGCATAGCTTTAGGTTGGGCTAAAGCATTTAACCAAATTCCACATAAAAGATTGTTAGCAAAATTAAAGGGGTACAAAGTAGAAGCTAGTGCCTTAGGCTGGATCCAATCGTTTCTATCTCACAGGAGACAATCGGTTATCTTTAATGGTTCCCAATCAGCCACTGTGGAAGTCACCTCAGGGGTGCCTCAAGGTTCTGTTATTGGCCCTCTACTGTTTGCTATATTCTTCTTGGACCTACCTCAACATGTGACTTCCCAAGTCGCCCAGTATGCAGATGATACTACCTTGTTTAGACCGATTTCAGGGAAAGATGATGTAAATTCACTACAGGCTGACTTATCTGCACTTGAAAAATGGTGTGCTTTGAATAGTATGCACCTGAACGCTAGCAAATCGCAGTATATTAGATTTTCTAGATCCAAATCTCCGATTCTGTCTAACTATGTCATTTCAGGAAACTTTCTAACTCAAGAAAAAAGTATAAAACTGTTAGGTCTAACCATCTCATCAGACCTTAAGTGGGATCAACACACAGATAGTGTAAGAGATAGGGCCTCTAAGCTACTAGGCTTCGTCAACCGTAACCTTAAGAAAAGTAGAGCCAAAACAATAAGGACAGCATATCTCTCTTTAATTAGACCAATCATTACTTACGGCTTACCTGCTTGGCACCCTACATCTCAAATAAATATGCACAAACTAGAAGTAATTCAGAACCGCGCAACTAAGATAATTTTAATGAAGAACAATTACTCAGATAGTGCGACTGAGCGTCTAACTCGATGTAACCTCCCGTCAATTAAAAATTATTGTAAACAAGCTGACCTCATTTTACTGAGGAATATGTTAACTGGTGAAACAGACCTCAACCCGTACAACAGAATTTTAATTCACCCTAGACAACTCAATCGCCAGAATACAGGTGTCATTCTCAATCCTCCCCGTGCTAGAACTTCAATTTATCAAAATGGTTTCTAATACCGTGCAGTCACACTATGGAACTCAATACCCCTAGAAGCAGGGTGCAAATTGATGGGGGGGATTTCCCCCCTCTGGTAATTTCATCCCTGGCTCTGTTTTACTGAAAGATATCCCTGCCGGGGATGGCTAAATCCCCACCTCTGGATTTCCATCTCATCTCATAACATATCAAGTAACTTTATCTCATAATGTGAATAAATAATGCGTCAATTTACACATATTCATTTCAAAATAATACCTCAGATCGCTTCTTATACCATCTTGAGGGCAATAATACCCCCAAATTTTTTCTCAGATCACTTCTTAGGCCATCTAAAGGGCAATAATGACCCAAAAATTTTCATCAGATCGCTTCTAAGGCCATCTCAAGGGCAACAATACCCAAAAAAATTCGCCTCCGGCGGCTGGGGCTTCGTCCCAGACCCCGGATTGCCAACGAAAATACTATTCCGAGCCATCCCCCCCTCTGCAAAGTCGTTAATTCGCACCCTGCCTAGAAGTAAAAAATGATATTAATTTTAAGAATAGGATAAAAACTTTATTTCAGTGATTGAACTGTAACATTTAAAGACTGGTTTTAATCCGCATTAGTTGACCTACGGTTTTCATTTCTCACAACCTCATTAAATCAACATGTAATGCTGTTTTTCGATTATTAATTAGTTTAGGTTAATAATGCCATGTTTGTCATTTTATCATTATGTGTAGTCAATGTCTCCTATTTTATTGAAACGTAGTTCTGCTTGTTGTTTTTATTGTATTTCTCTATTTCAATGTAATGTAGTATTGACTTATGATTAGTAATATCTTATTAGTTTTTAGTTTTAAGTATCAAGCGTTCACAGAAGTGAAACAGGCATGCCATGCTATGGGGCTCTGCCCTATCTGTTTCTCTTCTACAACCATACTGGTATTCTTGTTACTATTCTGTTAAATGTATATTGTTCATACATTTGTAACCTTGTATACATGAGAATATCATGTGGATTGTAAAAATAAATAATAATAATAATAATAATAATAATTAACACAATTTATTGGTCGGGACATTTCGCCGCGTCGAATCTGCTTTAATTGCTTTTGACGTTTCAGCCCAACTGTGTGGGCTATCCTCAGAAAAACAAGATATTAATTCTAAAAACTTACAAAAATAAAAGCCCAGACAAGGCGTTTACATAGAAAAACAAAATCACAAAACAAACAGTTACCATGACCAGGCCCCGCCTTCTATAAACATGCGTTACATTCTTATGAAGACCAAAATATCACATTTGAGAGTTTCTGGTACGTATACGATCACTTCGTCGGACTCCACTTTCTTGGGGCTGATCCAGTTCTGGGACAGGGAGGACGAGAAGGTCTGTATTCGAAACCGGAAGTAAGATGTCGGGGATATGCAATATTTTGATACGCCAGCGTTGGAGTTGTCTTGAATCCTTTTCAATATAGGCGCCCACGACCCGCTCAGCTTAAACCCAACATCACCATTAAAATTGTTTGGTGTTTTAGCAATTTCAATGGACTCTCTAACCAATCTTGGAAGTAAACGAGGCTCTTTGCAAACGAAATGGCACTCTCAAACAGAATTTCATGTCTTGGATTGTTAACATTTTCACAAGCATGTTTAGCCACCGCTGACTGTTTCTTCTCGAGCATGCCTACAATGAGCTTTATGTTCTTTAAGTCTTGTTCCCACTGTCCTGCATGTTTGGCCTATATAAACCAACCCACACTTGCAAGGAATTTGGTAAACACCACTCTCTTGCAGTGGAATGATATCTGTTGACTGGCTTCATCAATTGGCTACCTTTTTCCATGGAGTATAAACAGTTTTGATCTCTTTTTTAGCTAAAATGCGACCGATTCTGTCCGTCGTGTACTTCACGTAAGGCAGGAAGGCTCTCGTGATGTTACCGGTAGGCTCATCTTCAACTATCGCTCTGTTATCTTGTCTCTGTGGCCTGTTCAAAGCCCTGTTGATGGTTGCATTACTGTAGCCATTGTTTAATAATGCTTCTCTGAGTACACCCTTTTCCTTTTCCAAACTTGCTTCGTCTGACAGTCTATAAGCTCGGTGTTACCAGCGTGTTAATAAGAGACTGTTTCTGTGGCGGGTGGTGATGGGATGTCTCATGCAGGTACAAGTTGGTATGAGTGGGCTTGCGATAAACGGCGTGGCCAGGTATGTTTCCTCTCGTGACTAGAATATCCAGAAAAGCTAGTTGGCCATTCGTCTCTAATTCCATAGTGAACTGAATGCTTGGATGGATGCTATTCAAATAGGATAGCCCACACAGTTGGGCTGAAACGTCAAAAGCAATTAAAGCAGATTCGACGCGGCGAAATGTCCCGACCAATAAATTGTGTTAATTATTTACCGGGCCGCGAAAGCCTTAAATTTGAAATAATAATAATAATAATAATGATAATAATAATAATAATAATAATAATAATAATAATAATAATAATAATAATAATAATAATAATAATAATAATAATAATAATAATAATAATAAACTAAACACTACTAAACACTTACTAAACACAGAATGCACCATCCTAAATCAGCAATAGAAAGATTGACACTTCCAAGAGAACAAGGAGGACGAGGCCTAATTGATCTGAACAACTTATATTATAAACAACTAGACATTTTAAGAAAATATTTTTTTACAAAGAGCAACCAATCAACACTGCATAGGGCTGTGGTGCTAGCTGACAAATCATTAACTCCACTCAATCTAGCAAACGAAAATGTCAATCTACAAGGGAAACTCATAACTGACGCTTCAAAAGAGTTACGTCTCTCAGAAAAGACCCTACACAAGAGACATTATGATGAACTACATAAAGGTCACGTAGATATTCAAAGCATCAATAGGTGTTAAACAACGGGAACTATTTGGAGAAACAGAAGGTTTTATGCTGGCTATTCAGACAGAGTGATTGCACACGAAAATAAAAAAAATACATTATACAAGGATGCGACAGTAAACTATAAAATGTAGAAATGTTTGTGGTGTGAAACATCGAACACAAGACATCATATCCGTGTGCAGTCACTATGTCAAACGGATTACCTCTACAGACATAACCAAGTAGCTAAACATATTCACCACAAACTAGCAGATCAAGTACAACTTCATTGATACACACACACCTTACTAAAAATACAACCGGAGAAAGTCTAATAGTAAAGATTTCAATTATATTACGAACCCGCACAGTTTAAACAGACCAAACTATACTCACAACAGACCGATATAATTATAATTTGACAAGAAGACACATGGACACTACCCTTAATTGAACGTTTGCTGTCCCAATGTGCCATAACGTCGAGACTACATGGAAGAAAAAATTGACAAGTATAGTGCTCTTGCAATTGAGGTCAAGAGATGTGGAAACCGAAAAAGTAATACAAATCATACGTGATATCGGGCTAATGGCACATACCGAAGGAAGCTACATGAAAGCATTAAACAACTAAATCTTCCACCCAATGTTTACATCGAGACTCAAAAGGCAGTAATCTCACACGTGTAGAATAGTTCAGTAATTTTCTTAACTAAGAATGATACTTCGAGATTCCGAGACAGCTTCCATCCTGACCTGGTTTTCGTGGTTTCCCATAGTCCGAAAGCAAATGCCTAGGAGGCGAACGAGAAATCGGCCACGACCGTCCAAGCATAAAGAAAACATCATCTTCCAACTAATTATAAATGACTTATTTAGTTTAGAGTTAAGACAAAGTAAAATGTAGGTATGTAATATAGATACACATGGAAAAGTACTTGACGTAAGTCCGTACAACATGTTAGCTCCGGTTGTGACCGATTTGTTATGAAATACATCCAATAAAAATATAATAATAATAATCAACATACGGATTTTAAAATTAAGGACAATAATATGGTATGTCACCAATTTCTCACCTTTCTTCATGGATGACTCTCAGTTATTTGCATCAAATTTTGTTCAACTAAAATTTTATCAAACTACATTTGAATTAGTCAAGATATCTGCATGGAGTTTGGAGAAGACAAGTGTAAAGGACGCACATCTCGAAAAGGGTAAGGTTACGCAGGCAGAAGAAGTGTCCAGCTAGATGTGGAAATACGATTGGAGTCATGGATGATAACGAAGTAGACACTAATTTAGGATTCTCACAAGCTGCCAGAATCGAACATAAGTAATGAAAGAAAAATTGATAGATACATATACAAGAAGCCGACTAAAATCCCTCCTAAGACGCAACTAACGGTAAAAGCAAGATCCAGCATAGAATAACATATGCTCTAACTGTACTAGGACATATCTTCGAATCATTAAATGGACACAGACAGACATCCACGCTGCTGGGAAAGATTACTCGTACTCCCACTTACTAACACAGATGCATCATCCTAATCAAGCAATATAGAGATTGACACTTCCAATAGAAAAGGAGGACAGGCCTAATTGATCTGAACAACTTATTATAAACAACTAGACATTTTTTAGAAAATATTTTTTACAAAGAGCAACCAGTCACACTGCATAGGGCTGTGGTGCTACTGACAAATCATTAACTCCACTCATCTAGCAAACGAAATGTCAATCAACCAGGGAAACTCATACTGACGCTCAAAAGATTTCGTCTCTCAGAAAGACCCTACACAAGAGACATTATGATGAACTACATAAAGGTCACGTAGATATTAAGGCGTCAAATAGGTGGTTAAACACGGGGAACTATTTGGAGAACAGAAGGTTTTTGCTGGCTTTCAAGACAGAGTGATTGCAACGAAAATTATAAAAATCATTATCCCAAGATGCGACAGTAAACGATCAATGTAGAAAATGTAGTGTAAGGTGAAACAATCGAACACCATCATGTCCGGGTGCCTAGTCACTATGTCAAACGATAACCTCTACAGACATAACCAAGTAGCTAACCTTATTCCCCAAAACTAGCAAATCAAGTACAACCTCATTGTCACACACAAACCTTACTAACAAAATACAAACCGGAGAAAGTACTAGATAGCAAGATTTCAAATTATATTACGACCGCACAGTTTATAACAGACCAAACTATAACATCACAACAGACCGGATATAATATAATTTGACAGAAGAAACAAGAAACTACCCTAATTGAGCGTTGCTGTCCCCAATGTGCCATAAGTCGAGACCTACATGAAGAAAAAAATTGACAATATATGTGAACTTGCAATTGAGATCAAGAAGATGTGGAAACAGAAAAGTGAAATACAATCCATACGTTGATATCGCTAATGGCATCATACCGAAGAAGCTATACATGAAAGCATTAACAACTAGATTTCCACCCAATGTTTACATCGATATTACAAAGGAAGGCAGTAAACTCAACACGTGTAGAATAGTTCGTAATTTCTAAACTACGATGATACTTCGAGATTCCGGGGAGACAGCTTCCATCCTGACATGGTTTTCGTGGTTTCCCCTAGTCCCGAAGAGCAAAATTCTAGGATGGTTACGAGAAATCGGCCACGACCGTACACAGCAGAAAGAAACCATCATCTACAAACTAAATTATAAATGCTTATTTTAGTTATAGTGTAGACAAAGTATAATGTAGGAATGTAATATAGATACACATGGAGTACTTGACGTAAGACCGTACAACATGTTATCTCGGTTTTGACCGACTTTGTATGAAATACGTTCAATCAAAAAAAAAAATAATAATATCAAAATAATAATACTAATAATAATAATAATAATCCTTTCGTCGTCTCCGTCAACGGTTTTTGGTCACCAAGGAGTGGTCAGCGGCAAGGAGAAGCTCCATCTGAAGGACAAGCACGTTCGTGTCCATGCAGAAGGCTGCATCCTTGTACAGCAACATCGTGCGGAATTTCCTCAAGCCTCCGAGTTCTGTCGTTCCCCACCGTCGTTGGTTCCCCACGCTAGGTGCACTCTCGCATCATCTTGGCTCGAGATGATCTTCGGTGGTGCAAGAGAGCATAAAAGAAGAAAAATAAGATATAATCATATTATTATAATAATAATAATAATAAGATATAAGAATCATAATAAATAATAATAATTAATAATAATAATATAATAATAATAATAATAATAATAATAATAATATAAACCCCTTGTTATCCATCTTGACAACAAGCGGTTGACGACCTGTTCTCCTATGCTTCAACGTTTCCGAATCCGACAATGCGTTTAACCTACTCTGTGACACTCCATGGAAAATAACTGATTGCTGCTGACGTTTTTTTATCCCAGTAATCCTATTAAGACTGATGTTTCTAAGCCCATCTGAACTCGAGGAGAAAACTACAGCTTACGAGAGACAGAAATCTGAAAGCCTACGCCTATTCTGATGTCCGCTCCGGAATATGGAAAGCGAAAAGACAAGACTTAATCAGTCGAATCATGGATTTCCAGTAACAATTGTGATAAGATATGCTGAAAAAACCAACATAATCAGTTTAACGACGACGTGAGAAACTAGGCGCAAAAGACCTAAGTTCTTATTGGAGTTGATGGTGGTGTTCATGATTAATCTAAGTTATGATATTTGAGATTCCAAAAAAATAATCTTTGAATGAAAATAAATAAATAAAGATCATGAGCTTGATGTGAATTTAATTTGTTAAATTAATTATTGAAATGAGAAATTTCGAAAATCTGTTTGTCCGTTATTCATATAAAGAATGCTCTATAATGATTGGGAAGATCAAATTGCGTGCCCATGGCATCATATTTGGTTACTCTGCCATACCCGTGATAGATGATTAAAGGCTAAACACCTGTCACATCTGGAACAAGTTAAAGATATTCCGTTAAAGATATATCCTTGTGTGGCCTATTTGAATTCGGAAGCAATACCACCTCCTCAAGCAAAATGTTTCAAACAGACTTTGTCGATCAGCTACTACCTATTTACCATAACAAAAATGTTTTTTTTTACTAGTAAATTAATCACACACGATTGCTGTTAGACCGGCCTCTCACAACAACACAAAAATCGGACATTTTGACTTTTACATCTAAGTTTCCAATCCTATTTGACGATTTGATGACTAGAAAAAAAGGCAGCCATAAACTCAAGCTTTTAAAAACAATCTACTGGCTACGACCCAATATTTAACAATGTCGTGGTGTGATATGTTTAGACGCGCCTCGCATTATGTGTTTTCCTCTGCCAAGGCTCTAATAGTTGATTGATTGTAAATTGCCCTACGTCCTCATATTTTATGCAACTTCGCTAATCGAGACAAGGGAGGGACGTAAGGGATGACGCGGGGGGACAGGGGTCGACAGCCTGTGCTGGTCATAACCAGCCCAAGCAAGGGGAAGGCAGGTGTTTCCCCCATGTCCGTGGTCGTCTCGTCTGTCATCAACCGTCGTGTTGTCATTGTCATTGCGGCGCCGTCGTGAGGTAGTCAAAGGGAAGGGAACGTTCCCCAAACGATGACGCATTTTGTGGGGTGCTAGCTATAGAGGCGCCTCCCACTCAACAGCACGAGCGCAGGTCTCTCAGGATGGGGACCAACACAAACACCCACTGTTCAGGCAGGCTCGACACTTATAGTTATTTGTGTGTTTTCGGGTGCGGCGTCCGGAGCACTATGTCGATGTATGTGCTACAGCCGGTCGACTATGCTAGAACACAACTTCTCAGAACAAGGTTGCAACAATCTAGGTCGGGTAGACGAAATGAAATCGCGGCAGCTACTTGTTGTTTACTACTGTGGGCCACAAGGTAGGCCACGAACGGCGTCAGTGTTGGTTTTTACAACATCTAGATATAACTGCACCCAGTCAAGAACCAAATAGGTACTACATATCATTAATGCGAATGCAAGCCAGCATAACCCTACAATAAGCAAATGCAAGCCAGCAACAAAAGCCACAATAATGGGCCTTTAACTATTAGGGCCGCTTCCAACAAATGTCGCAACGGGGCGGTTATACCACACAAAGGCGCCGTCAATATCACATCATAAGTTTCAGTAAATGCAACCAAAAACCTTTTAATGCGGGTTTCGAATAATTCACCCAAGTATACATTGAAACAATTTGTCTGCTTGCTTCTGGAGCGGAATATCACTAATAAGTGATACCATTGTAGAAAGGTATATACCGATTTGTTACCAATACTATTTCGGGTCCCAGTGTCAGCGGCCATGTTTAACCTATACTATGGGTGTTGCTCAGATTAAAATGCATTAGTCACACGCCAATATAACTACCCTATGTTTGCAGTCTTTGACGAGTCTCTGCTTTGCCCTATGGACGGAATTATTGGATATGATTTTCTCCACTTCTCAAATTTTGATTGATTATTTAGCCGAATCACTAGTAAATGGGAGATAATTCGTAGAGTCTGTAATACCGCCCTGACACTCAAACCCCATCGAGTAATGCACTCATTCAAAAAATACCGAGATTAGCAAGTAATGCGACGGTTGCTTGGAGGCTGACATTCCTAGTACAACGAAAACTAGAATTCCAAACCGAGACGTTGCCAGCAGTTACAGCTTCGAGGGTGGTCAACTGGTGACAAACCAAGAGTGCTACGCACGTGTTCGGAACCCAATCCAGGAGAAGTTATTGGCGAGAAACAATATGTACACTCCGTAAGCAGTCACAACAATGCATTAAATGTGAAACTCGACCGACTACAAGTAATTCATAATCAGACCCAGAACAACAATAAACAATTTACAGCGTCAATCAATACATGATTAGAAAACAATGCACCACATGTTGGTAGCAATGAATGAATGGTGTGTGGTAGCCGGGAGCAGGCCGCTAACTTCAAGCTGATTAGCTCTCAAGAATTTTTGCGCAAATCATGGCTGCTACTTGGTTGCTGCTATTATTTCTATTTGTAGTGGGTGTTAAAAGCCTGAATGTACTAAGAGTGTTATTACCTATCCTCAGAGAGGTAACAAGTACCTTCAAGTTAGAAGTGACAGAAAGTGGGTGTTACAAATGGTTAGTAGTCTATCGGCTTGGGTTGTTAAAATAAGCAAATTATAATAAAATAAAAAGAACCGACTGAGCTAGGCCAAGGAGAGGATTTTTACAGAACCAGAAGTTAAGTGACAATTTGGCGTCATCAACGTGGGACAGTCAAAAGACTGGAACTGGAAGGAAGAGAGTTTGACTTTGTTGAAGGTTCGTTCTTTTAAACATTGTTTGTTCAACTTAATTTTCTCTACGCAGGTTTTCGAAAACTCCTGTCCGTCCTCGAAGACAACAAGAGGTTGTTAAATCAAGTTCTACAACAAATAGCTACCCCAGTCGACGGCCAAAAGGATAGACACATTGCTGGCACCAGCTTTTGAATATGATCTGCCTTGTGTCAGCGAAGACAAGCTGGCCGCACTAAATTAATATTTAAACGACCAGAATAACCTTAAAACAGATGGTGAGTTAATGTGCAGAGTTTCTATGTTTTGACAAGAATCATGTGTGTGATGTAAAATTGAGTCTATTAAATAAATGTTAACGTGAAAACTATGTTTACTTGACAGTGAAGCGGTTGTACACAATCGTCCACCCAATGGCGAAGTGCCGGTGCTAGTGTTGTTTAAAAGTGTTAACTATTTATTCACTTTACAATGCTAGACAATCATGGCTGCCTCCAATACCTGCACAATTGCAGATATACGTTTAGAAACCCAATGGACAATGACACTCGGCCAGGAACCTTATTCTCGAAATTCGTGAAATTCACACTCATCTGAGTGAACTCAACACACATTGCGATGTGTGAGTCACAAAACGCACCAAATGCTATTCTCGAAATAACATTAGGAACGAATTCTTCCACTCACATGGGTCTCACGGGGACCCTGCAACGAGGCTAGCCAATATTGCCCCGTGAACCACTAAAAAATAGGATTCAAATAGTTTAACGGCAGCTGTTTCACCCGGCCAATAGCAACCCTCCCTTCGCTCGTTTAACGGGACACACTGAGGGGTGGGGGTAGGTGATGTGATGCACTTGCTGTTGTCGCTAGGACCGAGTTGAGTTGTTTTCTTGTAGGCTAAGGCTACCCAAGCGCATCACGAAATAACATGAATAAAGTGAAGTAAATACTAAGCTGTGAATACCCTGCATGCAAAATATTGAATTAAAATACTGTGTTGACTTCGGTTATGAGGTATGTTTAAATATGAAGTACATAACAAAATATTATGTGATGCATTTTATGGTTATGTGGCTTGTTTACATCCCGACGGTAGGAGCCTAGGGTAGGCTTGAGACTACAATGCTGTGTGTAAGACAGGTCCAGTAAGGTAAACCCATCTTCTGTGGCTGACTGTGTAAGGCTTAGGTTTGATTAAATATTGCTTAACGTCTCATATTTATGCAACTTGGCTAATCGAGACGAAGGGAGGGACGTAAGGGATGACGCGGGGGGACATGAAGTGGACAGGCTTGTGCTAGTCAGAACCAGCCACAAGCTTATGAGGAGAGCAGGGGTTCCCCCACGTCGTGGTCGTCTCCGTCTGTGTCATCATCCGTCCATGTTGTCTTTGTCGTCGCCGTCGGGGAGGTAGTCAAAGGGAAGGGGTTCCCCGACGACGACAGCTTAGGCCTTGAGTCAAGTTCAATAGGTCTAAGTAGGGCCTAGCCTATCCTACCTAGGCCTAGCCCTAGCGTAAATGTTAGGCATCCTAGGCTACAATGATATGTAAGATAGGTACAGCTAAGTAGGGCCATCTTTTGTGGCTGCCAGGTGTAGGCTAGGCCAAGGCCTAAAATCAAGTTCGATTGGTCTCGTCTAGGTGTGCCTAGGCCTAGCCCTATATTAGGTCTAGGGCTTACAATGCTGTTTGTAAGACAGGTCCAGGTAGGTAGACGGATGCTGACCGTAGCGCAAATACACCCAAGAAATAAATGGTGGGGCTGACCGTACGACTAACTATTATTTATTAATTCTCTAGTCTTATGTTGTATAGAGTCGCACCGCGATCGTTAGAATTTGCGGGCGGTCGTGCTAGGCCTAGGCCTACTAGGTACCAATCGTAATGCGCAAAACACACACACACCATGGTACAGTTTCTGCCTAGGTCTATTTTGTTTCTAGTTAGTTGTGCAATGACCTGGTTAGTTGCGCAATCACACCTGAAATCAGTGTTGTAGAGTAACTGAGTAAAAGTAATTGAGTAAAAGTAATTAGTTACTTTTTGAGTAATTGAACTACTATTTCAATTACTTTTATTTTAACTGTAACTGAATTACTTTTAAAAGTAATTATACTCAGTTTTCAGTTACTTTTTATCAGTTACTTTTGCCAACCATGCTTGTTTACAGTTCAGTAATATAAAATTAAAATAATATCACAACGTCTGAAACTAAAACAATATTTTTTATTTTTTATGTTTTTATTAATTTTTTTTTGTCCTCTAGTATGGAACGAGGTTTTTCTGCTGACTCAATATGCATTCTTATTGCTAAATTTTTCGTGGTCAACATGACAACAATAAATCAAAGCAACAGCTTTTCAACGAAAAATTTGCAATAGATGGGCATTCCTTTGAATTCTCTAGGCGCATCGCGTTGCTTTTTCCAGTCGCATTGATTGATGAGCTTTTTTTTTAAATATTCTGTCCAATGATAACGTTTTTAAGGGGGTCCATTATTTTTCATAGTTACTTATTTTACTCTTTAATTAACACGTGAAAAAGGCTTATTTAAAACCTTTTTTTCTATAAATTTGACCAACTTTTTTCACTTTTTCTTTAAAAACCTACATCACCATAAAACTTTAAAGTCAATGTAAAAAATAAAAATTGTACCCTACCTGTTTGTCATATCGGGCCCAAATGTCACGAAATTTTCATATTATAACCGGGAAAAAATCTTGAAAGAACCCATTTTTTAAAAATATTTCTTAAAAAGTCTCAAATCATAACATATTGTATTTTTTCAGTGATTTTAACGTTCCCCTAAATTTTCCCTCAAGATTGAAGAATTTTTTGCTAAAAATCCCAAATATCTCATTAAAAATCGAAAAAAAAATCGTAAAAGTAGATATCAAAAAAAAATTTGATGATTGTACCCCAAAAAAGTGGGGAATTCTAGTTCAAGATTTTTAAGGTCCCCTCAAATTTTCATCAAGTCGATTTTCCGTTTTCCAGTTTTTAGCGCGAAAAAACAAACAAAAAACCCAAAAGAAAAAAAAACAAAAAAAAAAATTGGACAATTTTTTTTGGGGGGGGGCATGAAATTGAAATCTTTTTGCTTCGCTCATCCAAATTTGATAACTTAAAAAAACTATGATTTGAAAAAAAAACCCATCAAATTAAAGTAGTTGTTTGATTTAGTTTCTTCCTTCGTGAGTAAAAAATTTTTTTGCTCTTTTTTTTTGTTGGCATTTTGGGAAAAAAAACCAAACTGACAGCTGACACTACACAGTTCTTTTTTTTCCTGTTTTCTTCGCTTTTTTTGCATACAAAAACCGATGAAATTTTTTTTAGATTTATTACCCCACACTATTTCCTAAATCAAAAATTTCTCATCAGGGCAATATCTATCAAAAGCAAAATTCCCATCTAATGTTTTTTTTAATTTTAAAATTGGGTTTTTTAATTAATTAGAGCTCTTAAAACAGAGTAGATGTCCCCATAAGCAGTTGTCAAATAGAGTCCCCAAAAGATAATAATAATATAATTATTAATGTAAAGTCTTCACCCCATAACCTGATACAAATATTTTGTTTTTTCCATATTTTTTCTAATTATCATCAGATTATTTAGTTTCACCCACTATGCTACTTCGTTAAAAGTAATAAAAACAATCTTTTCTAATGTTGCAATATTTTCATGAGCAAGGGTTGGTGGTTGCATCATCTGTATTATAATAATTATAATTATAACTTTAATTATTTTTATTATTATATTAACAGTTGTGATTTATAACTTACAAAATATTTATTGTTTTGTTTCATAATTAGTTGTAATGAAGGATGTTAGTCTATAGGCCCGAGAAATAAAATATATAATTAATTGTACAAAAAAACAGTTTGTGTAATTATTTTAAGAAAAAAAATCTGTTCGTCATGCTTTTAGTAGGGCCTAATGCATTTTTAAGAAAGTAACTTAAAAAGTAACGCAGTTACTTCTTAAAGTAACTGTAACTGTAACTCAATTACTTTGGAAATGAAGTAACTGTAACTGAATTACTTTTGCAAACAAGTAACTGTAACTGTAACTGAATTACTTTACAAAAGTAACTTTTACAACACTGCCTGAAATCCTTTCTGTCAAAAAAAAACGAGGTTAGCCTAGTTCTGCCGCGTCAGCCCTAGTAGGAAATTCTGGTATGCGGAGTGTAAGGCATAATATAAGATTTGCTATTAATTACTCTCACGTTGAGCTAACTATTTGCTATCGATGAGCCGAAGACGCCGGAGCGAGCAAGTTCGCCCAGAGCTCATCCGCCATGTTGTTTGCTATCAGTCAACCATGAGAAGTTAGTGTGGAAGCACATACCGTAGGCCTATATTTACAAAATGTACATAAATCTTCAAATTACAGACAGATTTTCACATAAATTATCATCATTATCTAATCTAATGTGCATGGACTTATCCATCTTGCAAACAACGTGAAATGGTATGGGCCACTTGACCAGTTTAGCGCTTTCAAGTTTGAAAACCTATTAGGTCAACTTAAACACAAAATCAAGTCTCCATCTAACCCACTGCAGCAACTTGTTAACCACTATCTGGAAATGTAAAACCTTGTCGCTCATCAGGTTACAAACCCTACAGCAGAATTGACAGATAGTTTGAACAGAAACAAGTTAAGAAAATTGCACTGTGATGGCCCATTATACAGAAATATCACTGGAACACAATATAAAGAAATAAGAGCTTGAAAATTATACTTTAAAGATTGATCCACCTAACAACTGTTTCATGACTCAAGACTCTAAAGTAGTATTTATTAGAAATATTGTTCAAACTACAAGTAACATTGAACTTATTGGATGCTTATTACTTCACTTAGATAACTATTATCATTATCCATGTGAATATTTACTTGGCCCGTAAAATTGGAAATCTACACCACTGGAGCATTTCAGAAATAAAATACAAATGTGTATGTTATCCAGAAGGAACAAACAATACATATTTTATACTACCACTACTTCATAGCAATCATTTGCACCAGTAATATGGTACCGGTAGCTTAGATGGCATGTGTACCGGTACTTGTAACACAATAACAAAAACAACATAAATATAGGTAGGCCTACTTCATTCTTTCATTATTAAGGTTGCATAGTTTTACAACTGAAATGCAGATGCATTCAGTTTTGGTATTATAGTACACTATTAAATAGTTTAAGGCTTATGCTGTATGAAAATGTTTTTAACAAAATGTGTTATTAGGCTATTTGAACATGCCACCTCACGGCTTTGAATACGCCGCCTCACGGCTATCTAGAAGAACACTAAATGTTACAAAGGCTGTGTATAGCAGTGGGAATAAATGGCTGCCTAAAAGTGAATCTGAAATATGTAAATAAAATAAGGGAAATAAAGGGAAATAAGGGAAAAATTAAGATATATTTCAGAGTAATCTGTTGCATATTTTTTATTAAATATGGCAGAAACAAATCAGACGCCCGAGGTGCTAAAATGAAACTGAGTTCTGCCCTTTTTTAAAGCCCCTACTGTTGGGCACCAAATATAATGAAACGTACTTTTTGGATTTTAAAATTAAACTTATTTTGCAATTTTTGAACTGCGCGCCAAGAAAATTAATAAAGAATCTAACTTTCCAACAATAAAAGTACAAAAGTTCTATGACCGAACTAATGTTATTAAATGCCCACGGTCTTCTTCTAGTCTGGACAGAACAGACAACCTCCTGAAGAGAACAAACATTCAACAGAATGATGATTGAGAACGAGGACACAGCAAAGACTTGAACAAGCAACACACACAGCAGCAACAGAAGCTAACTCTGTTTACTGTGAAGGCCCAATGATACCAGAGCGAAGAGCGCGGACTAAACACGTCTGCATGGGACAGAAACAACAGACCGACTGCGAGGCGAGGCTCTCTGCTGTGCTGTGTGACTGCAGGTAGTAGCGAGAAGGTGCGGGGCGGCGAGGTCATATCGTAGCAACACGCAAGGTGCATTGACGTTATTCAAATCGCGTGGATGACAGTGGCACATGTGCTTTTAGATGTGTAATTAATTGGTTGTGAGTAATATATGAAATATGTAGTGAGGCTCATCGTGACGACACTGTAGACGCATGTTGTAGACGCACTCATTAAATTTGTACAGTTACAGTTACGTATTTTTTTGTTGGTGGCAGAAAAGTGATATTGTATTCATGTGCGTTACAAATTGTAACAATGATTTTTTGTAACGCATTATCGATACGCTTTTTAAACATAACTTTATTTTATCTCGCGATTTTGTGAGATTTCAAGGAATGCCTGCGTAAATTGCACTTGTGGGATATTTGTCCTGTTGTAATGTGGCCACAAATAAATAAAAAGAAAATAAATAAATAAATGAATGCAACTGATCTATAGGTTTTTATATGAATATATTCAGGATGATGATAAAATCAACTAAAATCAACCTTGACATACGTCATTAGGGAACAATATTGCAGGCCAAGCATTTAATTGTCAGGTCATTCTTTCAAACCTCCCACATTGCCCAGTGGCAGTTTAGTTTGGTATAAGCTGCATATTGTATTGTAATTATTTCTATTGCAACTGGCCAGGGCCTACGACCTAATCAACATGAACAAATATTTACTCATGTTTGTAGTAAAAAAACAATGTAGCTGTAAAGTAGTGTCACTACTATTTTAAAGTAGCTGCACAAGTAGCAAGCTACGTAAGAATGAAAGTATATAACCAGTTGGTAGTCTCAGAAAATATATTTTTTTATTGGATATTTTTCCTATATTAAATTCATATTGTCATACATATGTTTGTTGCAATGAATTTTGTCTGTACTGATAAGTATATTTTAATTCCAAATGCCTCTGGTTGATCTATGGCAAAACATGTTGATGTTGTCCAGTAAACCGACTTTCTACAGCATTCGTCAACAATGAAACATCCGATTGCCATCACTCAATTGGAAGGTCAGAGTTAATCGAGACCACCAACAAAAAGTGTGGGACGGTGCATCGTAAAGTGAGCAAGAACACTAGTAGAAGAACCAGTACCCCATCAACATAATCATTTACTTCTACTCAACTCACCGAAGATGCCTCAAGCAGACTTGATGATAGAACTAGCCCCACATTCACCGAGACCAAAGAAAGTCAAAATGACAATCTTAATCATTTAAATATAGTAGTACGAGATTTAAGTGAAGATGATGAAGACGTCACCCATTATTCAGGCACTCCCTAAGACAGTGGTTCCCAACCTTTTTCAACTCCAGGCACACCATTGCTAAATTTAATAATTTCGCGGCACCCCTTTCAACCAAGTATTAATTTAGCAGGTCTAGCAAACAATATATTTTTTAAAATCAGTTAGCAGCAGCAGGTCTATCTATCAATCTGCATTTTTCTCGTTGATGTCGGGCCAGCGCGAAGTTGGCCATGTTATTGTGCAGGGCGCATGGGGGATGGCAGCTAGCATAGGAATTTAGATCTGCATCGTTGCTGCGTGATTACACAATATCCCGTTATCAGTAGAACATTTTCTGAATTAACTGCGCATGCGCGCTCCGTATCAAGGACGACAACATGGCACAAAAGTCAAATGACTCCTACGTCACGACTCGAGATGGACGATTTGGCCAAATTATTCATATCCTACAGCTACAAAATGGTGCAGAGGAACCAGAATATAATATCATAGAATCGGTTATTCGAGAAACCGAAGTCACCCAAATTGCGTAAATGAGTTAAGATAGCCATTTTCTTCAGAATCTAAAGACCTATCGATTAGTAGAGAAACAAAATATTTTTCGACCATGCCGGTGTATATTACCGGGTGTCAATTTTCCCTTAGAGTTGAGAAACCGAATAAGTCAGTTTATACGTTCTGAAGAAAAAATTGTATTGACTCTCAATGCCGAGATATTTTAATTAAACAAAATTTTAAAAAATGAAGTTTTATGTTTACTATAATAAACAATCATAAAAACTTATGATTATACCTTATTTTTACGTACAGTAATGTTGCTAGCACAATATAATCCAACAACCGTACTCTTGCGTCCCAGGAATCCAGGTAGTGACGCTTCAGACTTTGAGCCAATTTTTTTTTTATTGGATATTGCTTAACGTCTCATATTAATGCAACTTGCTAATCGAGACGAAGGGAGGGACGCAAGGGGATGACGCGGGGGGACAAGGGGTGGACAGGCCTGTGCTGGTCAGAACCAGCCACAAGCGTATGGAGAGGGCAGGGGTTCCCCCACGTCGTGTTTGTCTCCGTCTGTGTCATCATCCGTCCGTGTTGTCTTTGTCGTCGCCGTCGGGGAGGTAGTCAAAGGGAAGCGGTTACATACGCGCTTCGAGCTCCCCCCCCCCACTCACCCTAACCTACTTTACCCTAACATCAGTGTTAAAAAATTGTCATGTACCAACCAAAGAAGTGCCCCATCTTTGATGTTAAAATTTCCATTTAGTCTAGTTTTAGTTTAGTTTAGTTAGTCTAGTTAGTCCATTTAGTCTCCATTTAGTCATCTAGTCCATCTTCTATTTCATAGATCCAATGAACGTGATGGAGACAACGTATGTACTGAACTCTGATGGTTCCCTCGTCGAGGACTCGTGGTGCAGCAATGGCAACACCAGCAGCTCACCAAGTTATCCGAGCACCCCTAGCCCTGCAAGTGCTGGCAGTTCACGGGCTTCTGCTGCTAAATCCAGTGGTTCAAAATCAAGTGCAGCAAGGCTATTTGCAGAACAGACTGCGTTAGCGCAAGAACATTTTAAATAACATTCTCAACAATGCGACGAATTTTGGGCGAAAGAGTTCGCTGCCCAACGCACTTGGGAGGAATCCCAGCAGAAGGCATTACTGACTGCACAAAATGATTTAATGACGAACACATCGACCCAGTTTGTAAAATGCATAGAGAATCTAACAAAGCAACCCTATCAAACTCCGTCAATTCCCATGCCCTTTACCATTTTCCCCATATATGCCGCAACCACATTTCCAGCTCCACTTTTTTTTTTTTTAACAAACTATCCGGAACCGAAACTGAAACCTGAAACCGCACATCCCTACATTTTTATTTCATGCGAGACACAAATTAAATTGATTTGAAGATTTAAAAGGCTTGTGAGGCTTAATTACAAATGTGTTTGATTTTTCTTTTTACGGTGCACTGAACTCAGCCCTTGGACTCCACTTATCCAATTGCCGAGGGAAATGCCGCGGATGGATGTCTTGTCCGAGCCCATCAACACAGCTTGTGTACAAGCCTATTTGGTCATGTACACGTCCAACACAAACTCAATAATTGAAGATTCTGTTCAAGCCGACTTAATTATTTTATCATTCCAACCACCACCAGAAGCAGCGTACTACAAAGGGCATGTTGAGGTTATCTCGAAAGAAGCGGCACAAATCTGCAGGGATACAATTGCACAAATTGGGGATGTTTGGCACAAGAATTGAAAAATTTGTATCACAGGTAGCCGCTGTTACGAGTTATTTACATATAGTAAACCGAGTAAACAGGAACGGAACTAGGAAGTAAAATTAAAAGGACTCCTTTTTAGTACCTTTGCTTGACATCACAATCCTAGGATTTCCAGGGAATGTCAATAACATAAATTTATCATGAATTTTGCAGAAAACTAGATGTTGCTACCTAGTAACAGGAAGTAACTACACACGATTTAATAACAATTGTGGATGATGTGATGCAGCAATCGAGAATATGTGCTCTTGACATGATTGACGTGGACGACGAATACAAAGATTTGATGTACGATGACGGTCCCATCCGTCTAGTGATGCGCTCTAATCTAGAAGGCGTTGAACTCGAGACAGCAGCCGGTGTTGGGGTAAAAAAGCAACATCAGCACCATCAAAAATTGATGATTCCAATAAGGATAAATCCTTTTGGAATGCTGCACAAACAAAGCTACTAATAGTACTAACAGTAGTGGAACCGTTCTTCGGAACAAGGGACCTCGCACGCACCACGATGTTGGTTCTACGCCTGCATCACACAAATCACGTTCAGACTACAGCCTTAAACACAATCACTGTGTACGGATTGTGAGGACGAACAGGAAGATCGTAGAAATACCTACTTTGTGATGTGGAACGATGATAGGGAACAGATTGCCACCTCAAGACACTGCTGGACCAAACAAATCAGCAATTAGCCAGGATCAGTGTTGAAGGCTGCCTCTAGGTGCTAAGCGAACTGCAACTAGCGACTACAGGTGAGTTCTTGGGCCAGCCCCCATAGAGCCGAACACCAGCGTCAGCCACAGCACCAATTTTCATTAGCCAGAACAGCCTCAATTAGGCTAGCCCCAGCA
This sequence comes from Sweltsa coloradensis, assembly GCA_024449915.1. NCBI lineage: Eukaryota > Metazoa > Arthropoda > Insecta > Plecoptera > Chloroperlidae > Sweltsa > Sweltsa coloradensis. Next base: position 27,106 of record JAMZAV010006350.1, read on the forward strand.
CATCTATCAAAAACTGTTATCGATGACGATCGTGACAATGGCCCTAATACCTTCAAACCTCAACCTATGATTTTCCCAGGCCTACTGCTCCAACAACAATAACTTACAGGCCAACCAACAACACAGGGCCCTACAGGCAACTGGCCTAGGCCTAGCCCATCTGACGCACAGTCATAAACAAGGAAACATATCTAGCGCTAACTGCCCCAACAAACAACAGGCCAACATCAACATCAGGCCCAGCAGGACAACTGGCACTAGGCTTAGCCCACCTGACTGGACCACAGTCAAATACAAGACATGGTCTAGGCCTACTGCTCCAACAATCAAAGGGCCAACCATCAAAACACAAGGCACAGTAGGAAACCGGCCCAGGCCCGTAGCCCATGCGACTCAGCAGTCAATAACAAGAACAGATGTTACAAATCATAAAAAATAGTAATAAGAACTTGCTCCCCACTCCCACTAAGTGCATCGTCATCAGTGACTCCATGTTTGTAGGTTGCAGTCTCATGAGACCTAAACCTAATGCAAGTCTGCCAATACGAAACCAACCAGGAATCCAACCCTATCAACTGCAAGAACCCAGCTTCGAATCCCGACCAGAAGGACAGAGTGCTGCCACGATCATTCTCCATTGTGGAACTAACACCATCATGCGAAAGATGCGCGCAATTTATCAATGACATTACGATCTCATTAAGATCTTGCAAAAAAATTCCCCCAAGCTACTGTCGTCTATACATCCATTGTATTCCGTACTGACATTGCGTGTGCCGGACATAGTGTGCAATTTCAACAATGGAGATAAGAAGATGCTGCTAAACACCTTGCAAAAGCTGTCTATGTCGAGCGAACGAATCCTTGCTTCCTCCCTAGCAACTATCGAAGGGTGGCCTACACCCCAGCAAGCAAGGCAACAAGTCGCTTTACCAATATGGTCTATGAAATCTGATCTTAATCACTTGACTGGCGACAGAGCCTAGTACTCACCCAATCCAGCAGCTCCACCCCAACTACAGCAACAACACTTGAACCTGAACTTCACCCACTATTATGCAAGGCCCGACTCATTGAAGAACCGGCATTTCTCCCAACAGCCACAAAAAGCACTACCCACTGCCGCAGGCCTACGGTAGTGGAAATGGAGGGTAGCATTTCGAACCCCAAAAATCCATCCCTCTTGCACACTGTGCTGGCGGCGGACTAGTATGCACAGGGGATTGCTGGCAAGCATCAAAGCTAGACTTCGGCCCAAGTCGAGGAACTCGCAAACCAGCATAAAAGGGTGTGAGGTGGCAACTCTTCACTCAAAAAGGGAGGATGTTATTCTAAATGCTAACGAAAGTACAATCCACCACAAACCACAGGTGCATGACCTAACAGAATTGCACTACGGAACATGCGAGCGTTTTGCAAACTTCTACAATTCCGACTATAAGCCATGCACGGATAGGCTGTGGCTCGATCGAATGTACTGGCATTAGTCAAAAAATAAAATGATTGAAAACATCTTCAAGAAAACACAAACCCAAATCATAGTACTATACACGGAGCAATCTCTCGAACTCCCTGTTACCAACGCCTGACGTCACCAGTAACAAGACCTCATTGTATCATCGAAGGCTGACGCCAATTTCTACCAGTAACCCACATACAATGTCATGCGGCACCACAAACATACGGGCCGGGTCAGCCTTCCCGAACAGTGTTCCAACATCTTCGTTCAGAGGCCAGCCTGGGGCACTAAAACTGAGGTGTATCACTACTGGCCACACCCAGTAAAATTCAAGGCAGTCACCTCCAGGCCTATTGAGTATGCCACGAAGCAGCACACAACCCCTATTAATAATAGCAGTTGGAAACCCTTATTTGGCCCACCCCCGCCAGTGGCCTTTGTTACATCCTCCAACGCGGTCTATGCCACAGTGAACCACTCCTGTCGCAAGAATTAGAGGCCATTCCCACGGCGGGCTTACACAATACGAGTCATTCCAGCAACTAGAACATATCCAAGATGATCCTACACATTCTCCATTGCCATATCCAGGTGCCAAGACGACCTGGAAAGAAGTCTCCCAGCCAAATGACTCCCCATTAACAAAATCATGCCACACATACAAGGCCAGCAACCAACCATGGTGCCTGACATGACTTTTGAAGGGAACTCCAAAGGCCTAGGTAACCACCCATTCAACCCTTTGGGACATTCCACAAAATACCAAACACATCGAACCATCCTACTTTAACCACTCTCAAAGCAGAAAAGTGCTTAGGCCAAATGAGTCCAAGCCAACATCATCAACTCATTAAAGAAGCCAATAACATAGTGATAAAGTGATTCCATGTTGCTGGTTGCAAATTCTAAGCCAAAAACCCAATTAGACACTACACACATAGAAATGCATGCAGGTGTTCAACTTCACCAAACTTCAAAGTCCATCTACAACCGTGCCGATCCAAAAGTGCGGACAGTGATTCTTCACTGTCGCGTATGAATTTGCTTCATAAGATAGGGGACCCCAACAGAATATTGGATCAGGTGTACCATTAATACATACAACGCAAAAATCGTCTTCCCCAACGCAATTATCGTATACATTAGCTGATTCTATAGTAAACCGATATAAAAAATCAAATTATTGACAACGGCACGAGGCTATTCAAAATGGGGCATGCCGAGAAACTTGGAGCATATACGTCCAATCAGCCCATGTGCGTTAACTGACGCTGAATCGTCCATTGAAGGATTACAACCTAACAACTCAGGCTAGTCTCAAAAATCCACAACATGATGAGGAAATTTGCACCACAGTTACATGGCGCCCTTTCACCCGCAAATCCAGCACGGAATAATAAACCACTGAAAAAATAATTGCCATCAACGATGCGAGCTCACGATCCACCTGCAACGCCATCTCTACGGTAAGCCTGATAGGCTTTACCAAGGACCTTCTGTCAAGCCTAGAAGAGCGCCCACCTGGCCTATCGCAACATCGTTTATATCCCAATCCGATGTGACTACATCATGTATGCAGCAATCCTAAGCCGCAGGCACCAACGTATCCAGTTGATCCAGTCCTATTGCTATGACACCCGGGCTACGAATCAAGATATGGACCAGGTATCAGAATTCATTGTCTAAAAGCTTCCATCCCAATCTCAAAGAGGCTGTCAGTTTTTATGACACTCAGACCCTGGTTGCAAAGCGACCCTGCTGCTGTTAGACCAGCCCTCCCAGCCTAGAGATACCTGAAATGCAGTTCAGCCTAAAGACTGACAAACACATAAGCCCCAGTCAGGATAGTAGACAATCCTTAAGGCAGATCCCCAAAACAACAAATTACTCCTATTTTGACTTCCCCGTAAAAACAAAAAAGATATGCCACAAGTAGAACCATCAGATCCCGATTATCAAACAAAAAATAAAAATCATACCTTCCTCAAATTTTCACTAATCAAAAGGGTTCTCAAAGCCCCACCATAACTCCCTCCGTAGACCAACACATTCATCTCAAAATCTAAATTCACCAAAGGACCTGATCTAACGAAAACTGACCTAATTTCAATAGCTCAAGAATTTATATCACAAAAGCACTCCCTAGCATAATGTTCCCTGAACATTCGATCTATAAAAAATAAGTTGATGAAGTAGAAGTGTTCCCTTGATATTCAGTCGCAAGACATATCTGTATTTCGGAACACTGGTTGTATGCTCGGAACGCCCATAAAACTTTCAATCCCCAGTAACCGTACTTTCAGCATTACTGTAGGAACCTCTCCATTTGGCGGGGTTTTGCAAAATTTGCAAAATTCATGTTCATACTATCCTTATTCCAGGCATATTCATGATATTGATTGAAAACGTGTTTGAGCGTACTGGAATCTTGTGGGAAGAGGAGTAATATAGAAGTGATCATCCTCTCATTTTATAGACCACCCTCTATAGCATCTCACACTTTATTGACAATCTAGAAGCAACTCTTATCGAGTTACCAAAAACTTCATCCAAATGCAGAGTTAGTGAGTTCTGCGGTTGACTTCAATATTGATCTTATTAAAACCATTCAATACTACTGTTTCTTTACCAAGACATTATAAACTCCTTTGGTTAACTAGCGTCAGTATCACTCCAACACGTACAACCCCTCTACCACCTTACTCTTATATGACAATATATTCACACGTTCAATTTAGGAAACCTTCAAGGGGAAACTTTTACTAGTAGACTCGTGTTTCATCAGACCATTTTGCACTCTTCCTTAAATTCGAATCTTCAATTAAACTGGTCAGTAGGTCCAAGCTGGACTCTAAACGAAAATTTAATGAAGAAATACTTTAAAATTCCTTGAACTCCTCAAGATGAGCTCTGGTTGCTGCTCAAAATAGATATACGGTCAATGAGTGTTGATGCATTCCATTCACAATATGTGTATCTCTACTAAAGGCCTTTCCAGTAAAGATGTAATACCTATTAAACCAGTTAAAATCAAAGAAATGGATTACAACTGAGATTAGGATCAGCATACTGCCGACCTCAGGAACCTACATGCACTATGTAAGAGAAAACACTTGAACACTTATTCATAAAAGGCAATTCAAGCGTTTAAAAAATCTCACTTCTAGAAAATAAAATAGCCAAAAGAAAATTTAACGATAGCAAATTTATCCTTCCACAAATAAATCTAGGGATCCTGTGAACATATCAGATCAGAGACATCATCACGACTTCCACCTAATAAACAGTGGCAATTGCGCGTTTGATGGGAAAAGGACGATAATCCTTTGAGGTGCTATAGCATTCAACGTGTTCTTTTAAGAAATTAGGCTATACTCTTTTAAAAAACTCCTATTGTGTCTGATATAGTGAGGACCAACAAATCATTCTTTTTTATATCCAACAAATCCTACGGAAATTTGCAACTAATGAAGAAAAGTAGCTCCTAAGACTCGCGGACATGATGCATACCTAGTGCATCTAGTGGAAATCAATTAAACTCATTGCATTGCTCTATTCCAACATTATAAACATGTCGTTCGAAACTGGCACTTTTCCCCACAATTTTGAAGCAATCAACAATGCGTACCTATACACAAACACGGAAAAGAGGATATTTTAGATAATATCGCCCAATCTCGTACTCTCATCGTTTCAAAAATTTTGGAACTCGTAAGTGTACAACGACTTACCCCTATCTCAATAAATATCCACATTCTAGATGACAGTAGCATGGCTTCCGTTCTGGGAAATCTATCGACGACAGCTATTTTGTCAGATCTCTCATCACATTTCATCTGATTTAGACAGAGGAGATCAAGCCATTGGGCCTCTTTTGATATGAGTAAAGCGTGTTTTGATACAATCGATCATAGGAATTCGTTCTCAAAACACTACATTCCTAGGCAGTACGCGCCCTGCACACAGTTGGATAACGTCATTCTCACTAACCGCAAACAAACGGTGAAATATGTCATCGGAAATCACACATAGCATTCAATATCTGACCACTCCCAATAACTAGTGGTGTCCCCAAGGGGTATACACTTGGCCTCTATTTTGTATAAAATATATATAAACAGTCTTACCAAACTTCTTAATATGGAAAATTTCAGGACATTGTAAAAGCTTTCCTCACCTTATATGCTGATGACATCAACTCCCTCCGTCATAGCCCCCATAATGTAAATTCACTGTTGCTAAACATCAGCTGCAAATCTTCAACAGTATCACAAAATATCATCATACTGTAAGCTAGTAGACTGGCTATCCAAACGATAAACAATTTTCTTAAATTTTCATACTATGCATCGCAATACCCAAGCCCCTTATTCGTACTGGATGGTAAGAGTTATAGCAAGGGCAACCTACTGCAAAAATTCTAGGGCTTACTGTGAGTGAGTCCCTTGACTGGCTTCCACAGATTCCAGACTGGCACGCGTCTGCTAAGTGGTTTTGCATGCTTCGAAGGACTTAAAACTTTCGTGTGAGCCCTTACGTTACTCATGGTATAGCATATAACATTCAGTCAATTATCTCATATTGCAGGCTCTATTTGGGGCATCTCAAGTCATGCTGAACAAATATTCATAATACAAAAAGGGCGGTGAGAATAATCGCCCGGGATATCAAGGCGACATTCATGTAAGACACATTTCCATAATCTTAAATATTGACTATGACATCCGAATAATTTTGTCAGCTTCCACATTTGCACACTCTATCCTAAAAAACTGTTTTTAACACTAAATGCAATAAACCTACTCTCATAAAACGCGTATAACTCTACCATATCTCAGTCATACTTTCAACCAGTCACTATGTAAAAACAGTCCAAGCTACCTCTGTAGGAAAATGTACAATAAATTTCCACAAATCCATCAAAAAACGGATACTCCAACATCATTAGATTAAAATTAATCTTTCTCATTCATAACCCTTTTTATTCTTAGAGGAAGTCCTTATTGCAGAAATTGATTAACTAACATTGTGTGTCCCCATCTTCCTTCTTGGTTCCATCACATAACGTATGTATTGTTATCTTATCTATTCTATTAAGTGTTCTCTTAAATATTATTATTGTATATCTAGTTATATTCTATTCTAATGACTATGCTAGTTATTCACTCCCTCTCTCTCAGGAGAGGGTAGTAGTGTGTTACTATGTAAGAATCTGTGAATAAAGAATGAAATGAAATGAAATAGACCTCTACAAAGGACAATAACAGGGCACTCGAACCGGTATGAACCGAAAACCGAAAAAAACGACATTTTTCCTGAACCGAAAACCAAACCGAAAACCGAACCATAACCGAATTTCTTATTTCGGTTTATTTCGTTTTTTCCGGTTAATTTCGGTTCAGGGGTCAGTTTCGGTCACAAAGTCTAAAAAATCCCCAAAATCGCAAAAATTTGGGGAAAAAGCAAAAAAAAAAGTTTCGTTTTTCCCTTTCAACAAGTCCGGCTCATACACTTCTTTTCATAAGTCCAAAAGACACCTGCCTACCACACGTTTCATAACGCCGACTTCAGAATGTTGTTTTTAACCGTGGAAATCAAATTGAGGTCACTTTAATTTAGTGTAGTATGGCTAAATGAAAAATAGATGGACACTCCCGTCACCGCACCCATGGATTGCCTTAGCCCCGTAACGTTCATTTTTCCACATTCTCTCATTTTTTGGATATTGCTTAACGTCTCATATTTATGAAACTTGGCTAATCGAGACGAAAGGAGGACGAAAGGGGAAGAAGGGGGGGGACAAGGGGTGGACGGGCCTGTGCGGGTTTCAATCCAGCTAAAAAGCATATGAGGAGGGAAGTGGTTCCCCACGTCGTGGTCGTCTCCGTCTGTGTCATCATCCGTCCTTGTTGTCATTGTCGTCGCCGTCGGGGAGGTAGTCAAAAGGAAGAAGTAAAGTTCCCCGACGACGACCCAGAGCTCGCCATTATTTTTAGAGGGGAAAAAATCCTTTAATCACGAGCCAAACCAGGAGAAGGTTGCGAGTTGGGAAATTTTTGTTGGCCCGAGGAACATTGTGGAATGTGGACTTTGAGTCAGGTTTTGGGCTTTGGGCATATATATGTTGGAAATTGATAGATGTGGGCATGTATCGGTAATTAATGTAAGTAAATATCCCTACAAACGTTTTCAACTTTTGAATAAATGATACTTTTATTGATATTTTGCCTTGTAAATGTAAAATAAAATAAACTGGTTCGAACCGGTTTAAAACGGTTCGAACCGAACCGTTATTTTTAGAAAGGTCGAACCAAACCGAAAAAATAACGTACCCAAAACCGAACCGAAATAAAAATTATTTCGGTTCGATCCCCTGGACAATGGTTTATTGTGGTTGTGGTGGTTTATTGTTTATTGTTTATTGTGGGCAAGACGATGAACATAAAGAATATAAAAAGTTGTGGGAGTACATATCAAGCATGTTAGTAAGTAAAGTAAGGGGTATGATTTTACCCCTCTACAAGTATGCAATCGGTGGAAGTCACTAGAACAAAGTAACAAAAGAAAAACTACTAACCATAAGAAAGCGGAAAAGGAAAAGAAACTTGCACCTACGAAAAAGAACTGGAAGAAGTATTTGTAAAAAAAGCTAATGTATTCCCAAAACTTCTCCATGTGGAGAAGTGGTGACTGCTCATTGTACGTGCATGGCTGGTCGCTGCGAGTTATGTTCACATGTCGATGCTGTTTTGTTTGCTCTTGCGCCAGGCATTCGCATAAGCGATTCTTCAACATGTACAGGTGAACTCTGTAAGTGGCTTCCTGCACATATAAAAAATGGGACATATTTACCATTATCGAAAATTGACTTAACATCAGAAGAAGAAAAAATAGATGGCGCACATTAACTCCGGTGTGCCACAGCACTCTGAACTACATGAAATCAATTGTATCCAACTGCCTAAACCAAGTCAATACCCCAACTCCAAGCGTTCCATGCACAACTTGCAGCCAGCACCTCCGACAGTGCGATCTTCCAGGTTCTTGTAATGTGTATGTTTCAAAGCGGAGTCGGAGCTGAATTTGTGTAATTGATACCGATAGTTTAGTTATGGGAGATTTCATAAGTATATCGAGACAAATGTCATCGTGAAGAAATCGTGAATTGAATGAGAAGATCATTGAGTGCGACATGATTTTGACAGAGATTACGTAAGCTATGCTGTAGCATATTTTGTTGAGCATGATGAAGCGCGTAAGATGATGTGTTTGATGATTCAGATAATCGGAGGAGCCCTATTCGGAGTGTAACTAGGGTAGATGATGACAGTAGGAACGTTTATTATGTGGTGATTAAAGACAAAGTGGTAGATGTAACAAGTTACGAGAGTTGATGGGTGGTTGTGATCGTTGTGTTTTGACGAGTAAACTCTGATGCGGTATGTTGCATTATTGTTGTATATATATATATATATATATATTTTTTTTTTTTTAAACGAAATTAATAATAATTAACAAAATTAATTGGTTGGGACATTTCGCCGCGTTGAATCTGCTTATATTGCTTTTGACGTTTCAGCCCAACTGTGTGGGTTATACTCAAAAACAAAAAAATAATTCTACAAACTTACAAAAATAAAAGCCCAGAGAAGTAGTAGTAGTTATTTAAAAAAAAAAAAAAAAAACAGACAAGGCGTTACATAGAAAAACAAAATACCAAAAACAACAGTTACCATGACCAGGCCCCGCCTTCTATAAAAATGCATTACATTCTTATGAGGACTTCTCACACCCAGAATATCACATTTGAGAATTTCTGGTATGTATACAATCACTCCTTTGGACTCCACTTTCTTGGGGCTGATCTAGTTCTGGGACAGGGAGGACAAGGTCTGTCTTCAAACCGGGAGTAACATCTCGGGGATAATGCATTTATTTGCGATACAGCGAGTGTTGGAGTTGTCTTGAATTATTTTTAATATAGGCGCCCACGACCCGCTCAGCTTGAACCCAACGTCACCATTAAAACTGTTTGGTGTTATAGCAATTTTAATGGACTCTTTAACCAATCTTGGTAGTAAAAACAAGTAACGGTATTTTCTGCTTCTTCTAGGGGGAAGCACTCCATGCAGTATATTATACACGTTAGGCATTACGTACAGTGGGTTCAGTCGGCAATAGTTAGTTAGTTAATGTAGTTTTAGGGCACTCAACAGTAGAGTTATCAGTGTCCATGTCAATTGTATTGGAATCTTCCAAAGTTCCTTTATCGATAATTGTGGATTACCACCATGTTTTCAAGAAAGAAAGAAGATAAACACAAAGAAATGAGCGACATTTAACTATTTGTTGCTTTCTTTGACATGCAAAAGGTGTTTGTTACACCCCAATGTGAGGTAAGTGTGTATTACTAAAACCGACTGTGTAGAGATAGAAGTTTATTGCTACACAACGGCTGGCAAGCCCCAGGCACATAATAAAGCTTCGTGTTGGCAGGCGGTTGAGCAGCGACCATCAACTCCACAAGGTGTACAACAATGAGATGGCAAACATGCTTCTCTGACAAGCAGGGCAGAATAAAGAGTTAACAAAACCTTTCAGTCTGGATAGAACAGACAACCTAATAAATAAACAAGCTTAAAACAGAACGATGCAAGGACACAACAGCCAAAACTTGCTCAAACTGCTTGTTTAGCAGTAACAGAAGCCATAGCTACTTGCACTGTGGAGGCACAACAAGAATAGACCAAAGAACGGACACAAAACACGTCCGCCTGCAACAAGAACAACCGACCGACTGCAAAGCGAGGCAGCCAGGCTCTCTCTGCTGAGTACAGGTGACAGTCAAAAGGTGCGGGGCGGCGAGGTCACACAACTCAACCCTGATCCAGAACTAGTTCCCTTACCCTATGTGAATCGATATTTCACCCACTTCCCAATGTCCGATCGAGCTGAAATTTTTCACACAGACGTATATTCTTGATGACAATTGACAATAATAGAATCAAATTATCACATTCACTAGTTAATCAATTCAGCATAATTAATTAATCAAACAAAGCTTCATATGGGAAATTAGTCACAGCTAGTGAGGATGGGCCAACCAGATGCAGAAATTCCGACACGTCCAATGAGCATATATTCGATTACAACATTCGTTAAGACTTAAAAGTATAAAATAATATTACATGATTTTTTTTTAAACAACGCTCATATTTAAATGTACTAAATAGTAAAAAATAAATTTTCGCTCAACAATTTATCTGCCTTACTCGGAAAATAAAAGCATTGGGCGCTTTCCCTCCATGAACAACAAAATTCTGTAATCTATGTCAATACCGTAAGCGCCCAAACACTTTTATTTTCCGAGTAAGGCAAAAATTTGTTGGACGAAAATTTATTTTTTACTTTTTAGTAGGGTCTACATTGAAATATGAGCATTGTTTAACAAAAAAATCATATAATATTTTTACACTTTCTTAATTTACCATTTTTCCTAATTATTGTGGTGTGCCTGGTGATGGAGATTGATTGTTTTTCATGAAATATGTAAACTCTTATTCAACAATATTTTGTTTGGTTTATTTGGATAGAGGGCATGTCAGCCATTAGGTCATAGTGCACTTAGGGGATATGGGGAGGTACGTCCCATGCTGGTAACAATATTTAATGAAACAAAAGATTTCAATTAGCTTCAGTATTGTTTATTTTTTAATAGTACTTTGACTTGGGCGAGATCTTCCATGAAAATCCGAGCACAATCAATTCAGAATCCGATGTATGAGACGTATTTGAGATTGAACTAACAAACGCAAGCCACTTCCACAAAATTAACCAAAATCAG
>JAMZAV010006351.1:0-38820 GCA_024449915.1 Sweltsa coloradensis
CCAGGTCTCGGCTCTGTTGACCTAATAGTGATCGTTTGTTCTCCTCTAGACGGAAGGAAGCGAGTATATTATACAGTCAGCCCAGGTCTCGGCTCTGGTTGACCTAGTTGATGCGTTGTTCCCTCTAGACGGAAGCGAGTATATTATACAGTCAGCCCAGGTCTCGACTCTGGTTGACCTAGTTGTCTCATCCTACAGAGCGAGCTGTGTTGCGATCAGCAGATACTTCAAGGTGAGACGCGTGATCAAGTATCCTGCCCGGCGATTCTCTATAAACCACGTTAAAATTTACCGCGCGTTAAGTTAAGGCAAGACAGGACACCACCATAACTCTAAACTTTTCCACCATAAATTTGTACGGTTGTTAATAATAATTAAAATTCAAAACTTTTTATTTTTTACCATTGTTTTGCGGTATTATAATTTTTGATTGTTCAAATACCAATGAGTGGGACTTTTCATTGATTGTCTTCAATAATGATCCAACATATTCAGGTGACAGCTTATTTTAAAGAAGAGACAATCATGTAGCTTCGATTTCATTTTTTTTTTTTAATATCAATTTAGGGATACTTTGATTGATATTAGATTACTAGCTTGAGATTAAATTATTTAAACAAATTTCTTATATATTTCTGAATTTCTATTTGTTTTTACAATTCAAACATTTATTCTCAGAGCACTGTTTTAAAAAATGAAATCAAAGCTTATGTCTCCTCTTTAAAATAAGCTATCACCTGAATATTTTGGATCATTATTGAAAACAATCGATGAAAAGTCCCTCTCATTGTTATTTGAACAATAAAAACTTATGAAATCGCAAAAAATTGAAAAAATAAAAAAGTTTTGAATTATTAACAATCGTACAAATTTTCAAGAGTTTTTGTTTACAAAACATAGAAGTTAAGAGTTATTGTTGTGTCCTGCCTTAACGTGCGATTCCCTAAAATAAAACTGTAAGGTACGTTAACCGTCTCGACCGGTGAAGCAGACCGGCGCCTGTTATATATTAGTTTGGCCATGTTCTCGAGGAGGAATAATTGATCAGAGTCGATACAATCGATAAGTCGATAAAGTCAATATAATTATATCGACTCTGTCTTGACGGAATTGAGGTTATGTTATTACTATATTAGTATTAATAAATGCATCATAGAGGTTACTTTATTACAATAAAATATATACATATTAACTCCAAAATTGATAATTTAGATAGCTATTACTACAAAATGTGATTATTCAGTGCTTCAAAAATTTGAAGTGGAGGTGAAAATCGAAAAAATATCCTCCATCTTTTTTAACGCAGGGTTAAAGGCAGGGATTTGGATCGCGTTAAAAGTTACGTCTCGTTTAACGTCAGCTGACGCCAAAATTTGTAAGTGAATCACAAACTCTCAATGTTGTCGTTAATAAACGCCAAAGGGATTATTTCTCGATTTGGTTAGTCGGAAAACACTCCCGTAGGTCCGTAGGTGTAATTGTTATTATTTACTACAATTCAGAAACTATAAAAAATGTACCCGTCCTGATGGCCTAGTGGTTAAGACGCCTGTCTGGAATGCGGGAGATCCGTGGTTCGATTCCCGGTTGGGGCGGACTTTTTTAATTTCTGAATTGTAGTAATAAAAAGCCAAAGTGATATTAACGTTACGCGGACCTAAGAGAATCGCCGCGCTGGTGTGCATCCGCGCGTTCAAATCTCCCGCCTCTCGTGGCGCCGGATGTAGTAGTACGGGCTTTTCGAGTGGGTATTGATATTTTCACTGTTTCACTCGGCTTCTGATTGCTGGACACTTCCTAGGCTACGGAATGGTGGGTGCTTCTACTAGGACGTGTTCTAATGGAAAATTGTGATCCTTTAAATATGACATAAATCTTATCAATAATTAATAACATTGAACTTAATTAATTAATTAATTATTACTTAATTAATGAATATGTCGTTGTAGCTTTATTGTTTACCCATGTGTAGTCATAGAAACATGTTTGGCGGTTGTTTTCAATTATATAATTTGAAATAACCGCGCTTTTCTCAATGACCGTCCTTAAACTCAGGGCTTCCTGGTACCAGAGTCGATAAAGAAGTTTCCCCGTTGGGGAGGTCCTCCACCTCCTATACCGCCCTGGGTTAAATAAAAAGTCGGTTTTTGGCGTTTGGAATCTAACGTTCCGCGCGACATCTGTGTGACGATTGATGGAACTACTTCAATAAAACTACGTCACTTTTCTACTAGTAGTTAACAGTCGATGACGACAAATGGCGGAAACGTCAAAATATTAAATACGATCGAATGTTGGCGAATGTTTTTGGAGTAAAGCAAACTATCTTTATTGATGAGGATATTTCTGATGGAGTAGACCTAAGCTTAGGACCTAGGCCGACAATATGTATTGTTCAAGATTTCGATTTGAATGCCAAGGGCGTACTTACGTCTGAAAACTGTATTGTAGCCTTGGGCCTAGGCTACACTTACGTCCGTTAGGCTTGAACACAAATTATTTCGCACGAAAATGTCAGTGACGCCTGCGCAACACTTTATATAGTACAATAATAAAACAAAAGTAAATCGTTTTAAAAGACTAGGGCCCAGGGCTAATATGATTGAAATAAAATTGAAGTTTGACGTTTCGTCTGTTATTTGTTGATATCAGCGTCACTGCACATCGATAATCTACTGACCGTATTTAGCGTGCAGTGCTTTTATTAGTTTCACATTTGAGCCGCCCTCAGCGCGCAGAGCGTTAGATTCCGTTTTGACTTGGGAGTAAGGGGACCTCCCCAAAGGGGAAACTTCTTTATCGACTCTGCTGGTACCGACCAAAACAGCAACGCATCGCATACGTGCTTTGCAAATCCTGTCTGTCATTGACGCAAAGTTTGTTTGCTTAAATTTCATCGGTCTCAGACTGGTCGTCCTGGTAGCCTTTGCTGAACGCAACATGTCCCGGTAGGGGGTAGGCTATACGTTCCATGGAGAGCTAACACCAGAGAGTAGCCATACATTGCTTCCAGCCGCAAGGTTTTTTCCAAAACATTTTTTTTAGTTTCGTCAACTGCCGTGAAGTAAACAAAATATTTCTCTGGCAACAGACGTCAAAAAGTTGTAGTCTGTCGCCGTCTACATTTGTTTTTTATGTCTGTTTCAAGACACAGCCGTTTACCCTACGGTAATTGACGATGCAAAATTCTAAAAAATAATACATAGCCTATATGAAAGTAAATTGCTTAGGAAAACATTTTTAAAAAAGGCAGAAAGAAAAAGAGAAAAACACTTATGTTTGTTTAAACCTTTTCGGGTTCTGTTTTTTTTTTAATCAATTATTTAGAAGGCGGTTGAACTGTAAAAGCACATTTAAACAATTTTATTGCCTACTCATTTATGATGACGATAAATGAGTGGGCAATAAAATTTATTTAAAAAGATCCGTGAATTTTTTTTTCCATTTAATTTTTTATTTTATTATTATTTTTTTCGAATTTTTCATGGTGGTGAAGTAAAGTTTACAAAACGTCCTTGTCGGATCCAGTCCGATAGAGGAGAACTTTTTTGTGTAAATGGGAGATTACATCAGTCAGGGAAGGTGACAGAGATGCATGTAACGGGCGCCCTACGCAACATGAGCTTACGAACAACAACACAATTCGTGTTGAGAGCAATTAAAATATATTATGTTTTTGTTCGAATCACTTAAATTCCTCAAGTAGCGAGTAACAGGGAAGACATTCTCTGGAGATCACTAGTCTCCAAAGGTCACAACACATCGCTACTTACTGGTCTGTCGCTCACTCACTCACTTGTTCCGGGAAAGTGTACTGATGATGCCACCTTAGTTAGTTGTCCTTTGTAAACCAGTTCTTATAACCAAGTAGGATAGACGTAAAGTGAATAAAGAAACACATTTAGCCATTAGAGCTCAATGGTCTCAGCCCCAGTCCCAGTCCCAGTCCCAGTCCCAGTCCCAGTCCCAGTCCAGTCCCAGTCCCAGTCCCAGTCCCAGTCCCAGCCCCAGTCCCAGTTCCTGTCCCAGCTTGGACAACATAATTGATTGTACGCGCGAACAGGCAACGAACCTTCTTGTAGGGCTAAGCCCACCCGGCGCCGACAGAAAAGCAACAAACGCACGAAGAAATAATTAATGTTCGTGTTCTTCTTCGTCGAAAAGACGACCACCAATATTGAAACCACGCAAAATTAGTTTTTAATAATATCTCGAGAACGTTGCCAAACTGATTGCAGACAGCTCTGTGGTTTTGTTAAGAACAATATAATGCGAGCAACAATATTTAAATATAATAATCGTGTGCTTTGCATTTCAAATAATATGCATTTAATTAATTAAATATCAAATAATTTTTTTTATTAACATCACATTACAATATTGTTTTGAGCAGGCCATTGTCCTTACAAAACCACGTAGCTGTCTGCAAACAGTTTTGCGATATTTTGTAGCGTTCTCGAGATATCACTAAAAACTGTAATGTCGCCTGGTTTTAATATTGGCGGTAGTTTTACCTTAAGTAGCTTCGCTTACTATTTTGGGTTGAGGGGGGGGGGGTCATTTCACGGGTTAAATAACATATTCAAACTTAGTTATCTACCCACTTTATAAAAATGTGTGAACAAAGTTATTAAGCGAGCGAAGCGAGCGTTTCCATTTGACTCTGCCGGAAAAAATAGTCACTGTTTTTTTTTTTTTTTTGTATGTCTCGCCATAACGTTCGAACGGAGGCTCGGATCGAGTTGAAATTTTGACCATCCGCAAGCTTTGTTCTCGATTGAATGCCATTAGTTTTGTGGCAAAATCGTTCAAAAAGTTAAAAAGTTACATTAAAGTTAATCGATAGTTTTATTTTCAAACTAAACGGCGACAAAATCTTAGGTGGCCAAATCATTTAGAATGCCCGTACGGTCACGAATATGTTCATTTTATTTTGATTACATTTTAACAAAAGTAACGTTACTATGGCAACGAAAAGTCGCACGAAGCTGGAGCTTTTTTGGCTCATGATAGCGGTTGCATGAAGATTCAGATCAGGTTGAAATTTGGACCATCAACAAATTGTATAGCACGTGCTCGCTTATCAACGCGTCCAACTGAGCGTTTTCCTAGTAATTGTATTGAACATTGAAATAGAAGTTAGTGAGTCACACATTCGAATAATATCATCCGTGTAACGCAAGATATTATAACACTTGAACCCGAAGGCCGGTTCTGTGGTTGTGTAACCATGGACTGCGGTCAGCTCAAGAAGCCGAGCTGTGCTTATACTTTCTACACCTGGGTTTACCTATACTTGAGCAACACTCAATACAATAGATTCAGAAAACATCTTCACAGCCTCGAGAATAATAATATTCAACTACAGCAGAAGTAACAATTATCTTTATTATTCGTGTTAGCCACTTAATAACTGTATATTTCTTACATACAAACAACTGAGATTCTTCTTCAAAACTATTCTTTGGTTTAGACGGAGTAAGTGTAATAATATTTTATCTAACTAAATAACCTTTTTTGTGGTCAACAGCGGCCACTTAGCATTGCTGTTTAAAGGTTATTAGACGAGTGAGCGCAGCGAACTTAGTCTACAACGCAAGTCAAAGAGGCCTTCGTCGTGATTAATTTGTCTGTTTGTTAAATGTTTGTAAAATGTATGTTTGTTTGTCCGGTCCCATATGGCCGAACGGCCAAATAGATTTAGCTTAAATTTTAAACAGACATCCGACACCAGGTAACTGAGAACTGTTAACAAAATAAGCAAAGTCCGTTGCGATTTAAACCTACAAGAAATACAAAAAAGACTTAAAATTTGTAGGTTTTATTTCAACGACAATGGTTTTGTTTTTGAAAAAATATTTTTTATTTGTTTTTTGTCTAGCTGTGAAAATTTCATGCAGTGACCACGGTGTATGGAATCGTGCATGCTTAAGGTACACCCACATTCCGCTCGGAGATTGAGTAAACCTTGCAATCTTTACACGAATTTCGTACTGGCTATGTTTTCCATAGTAATGTCACAGCTATGATAGACTACAGTGCGTTATATGCATTTCAAGACATGTTGAATTATGTTTTAAATACAATCCAGAAACAACAAAATCTTTCCTAACCAGGGGATTGAATCCCACATTTCCCACATTCCGGGTATAACGGCGCTTTAGCCAACTAGGCAAGGAAAACGCAAAAGTCGTTGATAGACGAGTGAGCGAAGCTAGACACAATTAACAACCGTGATCACTATATTCTCTAAGCAATCCTACTCTCTACATTACCTACGCTTGTGCATTCTCCCTATTGGCCATGAGCTCGACACCCACTGAATAATAATAATTTCCCACCACTTTTCAAAATCTACACAATTAAATCTGCCAGTTTTTCAATTTTTAATCCGGGTAAAAACCTGCTTTGTTTCTGTTCTGAATTGATAGAATTTTTCCATATTAAATTCTAATGATCAGAAGGAATTTTGGAACGGTTCAAAAATCCAATTGTGTATAAAAAACCACACAAAAACACAAATTTCCGGGATGTCCCGGATATTTTGTTTGCCTGTAATATATTCAATTTGAAAATGTAGAAAAAATGGAAAAAAAATGCAAAAAAAAATCCAATTTTTGAAAATAAAACCAATCTTTTTTAAACTTTGATGTCAATTTGGAATCTCAAATCAGCATTTAATTCCTATTAGATCAAGGAAAAAAAATCTAAAAAAATTGTAAAAATTCTTTTAAAAAATCACGATTTTCAAATTGTGAAGAAAGGAAGCAAAATATTGTGCCCTTTTCTTTTGTCCTATAAAGGGTTAAGACTGCTAAGAAAGGTTTCAAAACTGATTTCCGCAAGAGTTATGAGGAGAAGAGAGGAGAGGCATGATGCTATAGTCAAGGCGAGCCGCATTGTATAACTAGCCTGATAACTATTAGCTCATGTAGTGACAACACCATTGGTAATTATATTGTAGAGCATCGTATTGCACGCATGCAAGCTAAACTGTTGTTAACATCACCCTCATCTATTTGTATCTACTTCATTGGATGAGCGAAACGAAGACTTCAATTTCACTGACCCCCAAAAAATTAAATCGAGTGTTTTTTTGGTTTGTTTTTTTGCTTGTTTTTTGTTGTCTGTTTGTTTGTTCGCTCTCTACCGGGCGAACGGCTCAAGCGATCTTGATGAAAAACGAAGGGGACCTACAAAATCTCTGAACTTAGACCTGCCATGTTTTTGGGTACAATCGAAGAAATATTTTTCGTGAATAGCGTACTTTTACGATTTTTTTCGATTTTTAGTGCGTAATTTTCGTGACATTTGGGCCAATTCTGACCAAATGGGTGGGGCTACAACGTTCATATTTTACATGGACATTAAGGTAATGGTGATGTATTGCCTTGTGAAAGAAAACATTGAAGAAGTTAGCCAGAATCCATAGAAATAAAGGTTTTAATATAATTTTGTGTGGTATAATAATTAACAAGTAACTGTAGAAACTTGACAACAATCACCTACAATGCATACAAAAAGCAAGTCTTCGGGCCTCCAGATATTTTACATTCTAATTACCATAGCAATTAGTACTACTTTATAAAAATTATCCTTATTTAACAAAAATGATTTTGCAATGGAACTTGAAGAAGTAAAGAGATCCCACGCATACTAAAATCTTAAAAAGCTCATTCATCAACGCGACTAAAAAAAGCGTTCGCGAAGCGGCCTAGTTACATAAATAAAATGAAACAAATTCGTTTTTAAAGTAAAAGTGACAGAACTGGTTTTTAGTGGGGGACATTACATTCAAAGCCGGCCAGACCAACCCTGTAGGCCCTGACACTATCAGCAAGCGAACAATGACCAACTAGAGACAGGCAATACAATAGGTACAATAGGTACAAAAGGTAAAGGAGTGGTGTTATACCAAGAATATACCCCAGTGAACAAATGGGTATCAAAGAAAACTGGACTTTCAAGTTCCGAATGGCGAGACGCACTAAAAATGACATGTAATGTGGCTCCAGTTCGAGTTCTCCATGGCAGAAGCATGAACGGTAACCGTTGGCGTCGTTGCGAGAGCGAGATAGAGACCCTTCCTCACGTTCTTGGCTTCTGCAAACACGCAGAGTTACTTAGGAACAGTCGTCATAACCATGTCCGGTCTCTAATCGCCAATAAATTTCGGAAACTAGGCTGGGAAGTAGCTGATGAAGTGAACGGCTTGTCTGCACTTGGAAGTATTCGGCGGATCGACATCATTGCAGTTAATTCAACTACAAGGGAAGGTTTCATACTTGACCCGACGATACGCTTTGAACGCAGTGGAGATCAAGCTGAACAAGTCAACACTGAAAAACAGGACATATACCGACCAACAATACCATACTTTGCAGACAAATACAATGCAAACCCAATACATGTCATCGGATTGTTTGTTGGTGCAAGGGGGACAATCCCAAAGTTTTTGTTGATTTTTGCAACACTTTTAAGTTAGGCAAAAACACTGATACAAGACGTATCGATGGTGGAATTGAAAGGTTCCATTTCCATTCTTAGGAATCACCTTTTTGGTCTAAACATGCAATTTTGAATTGTATTATTATTACTGATATCTTTATTTGTATTTAAATTTTGAACCTATTTTTTAATTGTTATTAATCAATGAATGTTATTTTTATTCTGTGTCCTTGTGGCAATTGTATTTGTACAACAGAGTTTTGTTTTGTTTTGTTAAAAAAATAAAAGTTATCTCTCTCAGGTTGAATATTAGTACCAACAAATTTGTTTAATGATTTATTAATAACAAACCAAACCAATACTAAATTTATGTTTATTACTTTTTTATGTTTAATAAAATACGTTGTAACAGCGAAATGTCTAATGATTTGTCCTAAAGTATTCATTGAGTCGGTCTACAATACTCTTGTATATTTTGTTGTTCTCCTTGGCAAATCAGATTAAACAATGATGGATTTATTAGGAAGGTAGATTCGTACGCTCTCTCTGTCCTAGTGCGTATAATTATGCTGTATGGGCGAGCCTATGGCCATGCCCGACCGAACCACAAACCCACGACTATCATTCAACTTCGAGGCTAGCCCCGTGAATACATTAACTATACGCCCAGTGAATACATTAACTATACGCCCAGTGAATACATTAACTATACGCCCCGTGAATACATTAACTATACGCCCCGTGAATACATTAACTATACGCCCCGTGAATACATTAACTATACGCCCCGTGAATACATAAACTACGTCTTTGAATTGTTTAACTTATGGCTCAGTATTTGGAGCTATGAGACGTTTGATTATTATAGATTTGTTAGTCAACAAAGAAATTATTTTATTTTTAAAAATCTTGATGTAGGTATCTTCTAGTATGATGATGGTTTCTGGTTTTAAACATCTCATATGAATGCTCTGAAGCTATTCGAGATGATGGTGTACGATTAAAAATATAAACATGTCATAAGCGGGATTCAAACCGCGTCTTCGGCTACACGCGGGAGTACCCCCGAGACGAAGTTTTACTACATCTAATAAAAAATGGGGGTTAAAGCCCATTCAGTGAGGGGGCGAAGGCCACATTTCTGTTGCGATTTTGGAAACAAAAAATAAAACGAAAAAATCATGAACGTTTTATTAATTTGTCATCGAAACCACGTTAAAACCAAAAAAATACCCCATTTGCAATGTTAAAATTATATTTTTTTTGAACTTACCCCCCCAGACCCTTTGATCGTACGAGGGGACACTTTTCCCGAAGCTCTTTGAAAATCCCCCCCCCCCCCCCCCCCCCCCTAGAATGCAAAGACTGAGCGCAATAAAAAAAACAACTTTTTTTAAAATTTTTTAAACAAAATAAAAAATATGTGTTTTTAATAAAAAATTATACATAAGTCAAATGCTATATAAAACGTAATAAAAAAATTTTAGAAGATATAACCATTAAAATGTAGTAAAAAATAGTTGAAAATTTAAATTTAAAAAATTACCTATAAAATTAAATAATGAAGTTGTAGGTAAACAATTTCATGTATACATGGGACTTTTAACCACTTTTAATTACAAATTTAAAATTTAGATAAGAAAAAATAACCTTTGACATAAAAATGTTGGCCCCCCTAGGGAAAATAAAATTTAAAACAAAAAATTTAAATTTTTTAAGATGCAATTTAAACAGCAAACCCTTTGGGGAGATATTGCAGTTAGATGATGGTAAAACTTGACTTGACCGTTAATTTCACGTCTTGTTGCCGCCAGCCAGACAAGCTGTATTTTTCTATCGCATTAAATAAGAAGAATTATCGGGCTGATGGACCAACAGTTGTTCTTGATAGTTCACTTTTGGTTCTGCCCAGGCCCCGGGGGCCCGTCATGAGTGATGACCTTGGGTTTAGGGATACCTGGCTAGAAACAACCTCCCCAAACCATTAGAGCAATCTGAATCCTTTTTTTAAAACAAAGCACTATCATTACCCTTTTTCAAACACATACGGGAAAAAAGTAATTAAAAAATATATAATAAAACAATAAAAAGCAGCAAAAGTTTTGAAAACAGCAATCAGATAGAAAAAAACTATAAAAGAAAATAAAAAAAAAAATGGCAAAATAGTAAACCAAGCAC
Source organism: Sweltsa coloradensis (assembly GCA_024449915.1). Classification (NCBI taxonomy): domain Eukaryota; kingdom Metazoa; phylum Arthropoda; class Insecta; order Plecoptera; family Chloroperlidae; genus Sweltsa; species Sweltsa coloradensis. The sequence continues at coordinate 10,627 of JAMZAV010006351.1, forward strand.
ACGAAAAATCTAAAAGAAGATTAAAAGCACAATAGCATTAAAAATCAATAAAAAAAAAACCCAAATAAAACACATAATATAGCGGCTATCCAAAAAAGAAGTTTTTTAAACAATACTAAACTTTAGTTTTCGGGGGAAACGGTTTTTTCTTAAAATCCCTGGAAAAAGGACTTTTACATTTCTAAGTCAATGTGTATTGTATACCCTACGGAAAATGATTCTTTTATTACAGCTGTAAAGTCAAAACCTGTCCTTAGGTTTGGAGCAGTGTTTTGTTCAAAACGTACTTTTTTTTAAAAATCCCAACATAAAAAGATTGTGATACGCATCTCAATCTTTGTTTTCGTTTATGGAAATCAATCCATAATTTTTTTTTTTAATCCAGCGGGTATCAAAATCCGGGCTCCCGTTGCGGGGTTCGGGGGCTTTACCCCTAACTACCGGGGGGTTTTTACTGCAAAAACTCGGATTTTTGGGTCATTGTAGATCTGAATATATTGGAAAAAATTACTGCAACGATTCGCTGCCTTTGAACTGCATCTTAACACGATTTATAATGCAATTACCTAACGCAGTATGAGCGAGGTTTTTTTTATATCTTAAAATCCACATGTTTGTTATAAAAGTTTTTAAAATATGGGGCGTCTTGAGCTAGCGTAGCGGGGAAAACATCCCCTCGTAACCTGGGGTCCTGATCCCTGCAAAGTGTTTATTGTGTGCCCTGGACCATAGATATATAACCCCTATAGTAGGCTAATTAGCAGTCGGTGGTCCATCCGTGACATTAGAAGCCATTTTTAAATTCTAGTTTTACGTTTTAAATCAAATGGGGTGATTTGTAGCACAAATATTCTCAAGATTTGCCGCCAGGTTGACGGGTAAAGATAAGCCTTTAAACCAAAATTTATTAAAAAAATTCCCCCTTATGAATAACTTCGTTTGTTTTTTTTGTTAAATACATGCGCAAAAGCTAAAACCATATAAAACAATCCAGAAAAAACTTCATTGCTTAAAAAAACATTAAATTAAAACGATAAATCGCCATTTTGAAGGGGCCCCATTGACTCTTTTAATTTGTCGCTCGCGCCTGTCGGAGGTATAGGAGACTGCTAATATATCTATGGCCGGGACTGTCCATACAATTATCATAAGACACGGCTTTTTATTTACTACACTGGACGGAAGTGACTCTTGGTCAGGGGGGAATCATTCACAGCATCACTAAAAACCCTGCAAGTCATTCAAATCTCGCCTTTGGGGTTAAACAGTGGATTGATTCGTCAATTTTTTTTTAAACATAATTTTATAGAATTTATTGTGGGAAATTTGCAAATTGGAATAAATTTCCCTTTATTTGTTTAACAACCATAAAAAAAAACTTGCTGTTAAAAAAAAAAATTAAATATATTTTATCTTTTTATTTTACATAATTTTTCAAATTTTTTCTCTAACCAAAACGAAAAAAGAAGCAATACAAAATGAGCGAGACAGATTAAATAATTTTTTTTTTGTTGTTTTGAAGAGTAGGGTTTTAAAAATTGTTCAAAGAAAATATTTCCTAGTTTGAAGAATGTTTTTAATATGTTAAACTAGGACGGAACATCAACAAAATGTATTATACATTTTTTTTTCTAGAACCAAACTTTGGGAAGTCTGATTTAATAATAATTTAAAACTTTCGGGGCCCAAAATATTAAAAAAGGGTGTGAAACGTGTCTTTTTCCCCGGGCACCCGAACGATGAGGCAACGGGCGAGTCATCGATCAGTCGTCCTGAAAAAAAAGGGGTGTCAGTTTTTTTTGTCATATAAAATTGTTTAAAAATGAAAATTAATTAAAAGAGGGAGCGGAGCGACCCATGTCTCCATTTTAACTCAACGGCTCCTCACTTGTGATTCGCTGTCTGTCCCGTACGTCGGGGAAAATCAGCCAGCCCCTGAACAGATTGGGGTGAAATTTTAAACGACATCCAGTACGAGTTTCTGAGAAAATGTAAAAAAAACAGCTAGACCATTGCGATTTAATCCTCAATAAATAAAAAAAATATTTTTTTAAAAAATCTATGTGGTTGCTGGCCCATTGGTAAGCATTTTTTTGTCTACCGCACGGAGGGTTGGGGGTTTGTACTTGTTCCCTCGAACTTTTTTTTTTATTTTTACACCCACATTATATTTTTGAGGGGTGGTAAACGGGAAATAAAACTTAGGTGATTTTGTTTTATCTTGGATATTTGTTAATGTTTCACGCTAATACGTTTTGAATACGATTCGCATTTCAAATGTTCATTTTATATAACTAGGAAACGCCTAAGCCGTTGTTATTCGAGTGAGTGAACCATGTGTTGAGTACCCGGTATCATTCCTCATACTGGGCTAGATCCTTAGTATAGGGGAGGAAAGGGGATGTTCCCGGGTACTCAACACTTGGCTCACTCACTCACTCGTTTAACAACGACTTTGGCGTTTCCCTAGTTAAACGAGGGAGCGGAGCGACTCAGTGTCTCCATTCAACTCAAACGGCTCTCATTCTGTGATTCTGTGTGTCTGTACGTCGAAAATCAGCCGAACCGCTGAACAGATTGCGCTGAAATTTTAAACAGACATCCGGCACGAGTTTACTGAGAACTGTTAACAAAATCAGCTAGATCCATTTGCGATTTAATCCCTGATTTTTTAAAATATCGATACCATTTGTTTAGTAGCAGCTAGCGGGACGAACTCTACGTGTCTGCCATGGCATAGTGGTAAGCATAGAGCCTACCGCACGGAGGGTTGGGGTACGATACTCGTTAGTTTTGAACTTTTTTATATTTTTACACCTACATATTATTTTTGAGGGATGTGAAATGTGAAATAAAAATAAGGTGATTTTGTTTTATCTTGGAAATTTGTTAATATTTCACTCTTATACGTTTTGAACACGATTCGCATTTTGAATGTTCAATTTAAACTAGGAAAACGCCAAAGTCGATGTTAAACGAGTGTGTGAGCCAAGTGTTGAGTACCTGGGAACATCGCCTTTTCTCCCATATACCTAAGGCACGATCTAGACCAGTATGGGGAATGATACCAGGTACTATACATATGGCTCACTCACTCGTTTAACAACGACTTTGGCGTTTCCCTAGTTAGAGATATTCTTGAAAGAAAATAGAAGATCAATTATGAAAGAAGAGACTAATGGAAATAAGCTAGTGAGTAAATAACGTTAATATCCTAAAGCATGAGTCATCACAGATTTAAATTTAAAAATATTTTGAGAGAAGAGATCAATGTCTGTTCCTTCAAGAGGTTTCATATTAAAATAATGCTGTAATCTGTTGATGCATGAATTTTTATGAAGATCAAGATGACTTAGGGCTGGTTGAAAAGTTTTGTGAAGGTGTGTATGTTTGGGAGGTATATGAATATTTAATTTGCCAAGAATTGAACTAGTGTTTGTTAAATTATTTACAATTTTGTAAAGGTAAACCATCTCAGAATAGTTCCTTCGGTTTTCTTATGTCATGAGGCTAGCATCTTTACAAAGTTGTGCATAATCTACTCTCTGATACTGAATGTTACTTTTTATACATTGATGTTTTATAAAACACTGTTGGACCCTTTCTACATTATGAATTTTGGTGATTTGATATGGGTTCCAAATAAGGCTAGCATAATCTAAATGAGGCCTAACAAGACAGAGGTACAACTTTCGCATGGTGGTTTTGGAGAATTCTTTAGAGCAGTTTCGTGAAACAAAGCAATCCAAATGATTTTGGAATAATGTTAGAAAAGTGATTCTGGAATAAAAGATTATGAGATATGATGACACCTAAATCCTTGAATTTCGTAACTCTTTCCAAAATCTGATCATTGAGAGTGTAGATATGAAATTTAACATGTTTCGTTTTTGTAGTAAACGTAATGACTGCACATTTAGATACATTAAGTTAAGCTTCCATGTTCTGCACCATTCTGCAAGCGCGTCCAGATCTAACTGCAGGCAGGCACGGCCAGCATCTCTTCGTATTGGACGATATATCTTAAAATCGTCACCAAACATAAGACAGCTCGATGACATAAAACAAGACGGTATGTCATTCACAAACAGGGTAAAGTGTAGCGGACCCAAAATTGAACCTTGCGGCACTCCAGATGTTACGCTTTCAGAAGATGATCTTGTTGTATCAATGACAACTGACTGAGTTCGTCCAGTAAGGTAGCTTTCAATTAATTGATGAATTTTACCGGTAATTCCATGGAATTTTAATTTAAATAGGAGAAGATCGTGATCAACACTGTCAAAAGCTTTACTGAAGTCCGTGTAAACAGCATCAACTTGAACACCTGAGTTTAAGGACGTTGCAATATCGTGGGTGAATTCAGTAAGACTAAGAAGCATTGCAAAAGCTTTTTTTAGTCGCGTTGATGGAAGAGCTTTTTTTAAAAGTTTTTAGTTTGCGTGGGATATCTTTACTTTTGCAAGTACTTTGTTTTGCTGACTACGCATTGTAAATGATTGTTGTCAATTGTCTATTGTTACTTGTCAATTGTCATTATTTACCGTAAAAAACTTATATTTAAAAGCTTTATTTCTATGAATTCTGGGTAACTTTTTCAATTTTTTCTTTCCAAAGGTACTACATCACCATAACCTTAATGATCATGTATAATTGAACGTTCTAGCCCCACCCGTTTGGTCAGAATCGGCCCAAACGGCACCAAAATATCGCACAAAAAAATCAAAGAACTTATATTAAAAGCTTTATTTCTATGGAAAATCTGACAAAACTTTTTCAATTTTTCTTCCAAAAGGTACTACATCACCATAACCTTAATGTCCATGTATAATTGGATGAGCGAAGCGAAGACTTCAATTTCACTGACCCCCGAAAAAATTTAGCTCGGGTATTTTTTTTTGTATTTTTGTCTGTTTGTTCGCTCTCTACCGGGCAAACAGCTGACCCGAACGAGATGAAAAATGGAGGGGACCTTCGAAATCTCTGAACTTAGACTTGCTACGTTTTTGAGTACAATCGAAGACATATTTCTCATGAATATCGTACTTTTACGATTTATTTTTTATTTTTTAGTGAGATATTTTCGTGACATTTGGGCCGATTCTGACCAAACAGGTGGGGCTACAACAATAATATTTGCGCTAAGCCATTATGGTAATGGTGATGTATTGCTTTCTGCAAGAAAAAAAATGAAAAGTTAGACAGAATCTATAGAAATAAAGCTTTTAATACAAGTTTTTTTTATTTTTTGTGCGATATTTTCGTGCCATTTGGGCCAATTCTGACCAAACGGGTGGGGCTACAACGTTCATATTATACAAGGACATTAAGGTTTTGGTGATGTAGTACCTTTTGAAAGAAAAAATTGAAAAAGTTAGCCAGAATCCATAGAAATAAAGCTTTTATTATAAGTTTTTTACGGTAAATAATACCAATTGACAGGTAACAATAGAAACTTGGCACTTGCAAAAGTAAAAATATCCCACGCAAACTAAAAACTTTAAAAAGCTCATCCATCAACGCGGCGGGAATAGGGAATATTCCACTTAATATTTTATATTTTATTTTAATTCTTATTCATGTCTTAATAGTCCCTGCACTTTTTTTTATTTAAAAAAAATGTTTTTTGTGTAATTCAAACAAGAATTAAATGGGTCCCCCAGTTTGCGCGCCAAAAACGAGCGTGCGCCATCTTTGGACGGTACTACGTCATAACTGTGTTGAGTCAAGGCCAATTGGAAACTAAATGTACGTATATTTGTACATATTTACATACAGACGGCGGTGCTCGCCCATCCGCTCCAATGACATAATATAAGCTAAGCGCTAGACACACAGTATAGCCTTGGGGAGCATAACAATTTGAACCTGTCTCTAGTAGGGAAAAACCCACCGCCGTCTAAATGTATCGTACCCTTAAATTTAACAGCCTTTGTGTTAACAAGCGGTGTAAAATCAAAACCGCAAGATGGCGATTTCTCGTTATTATTGAAGAAAAACAGTCTTTCTTCCTCAAATCTCTCAGTTACTCCGATTTCCGAACAAAGCAATTCAAGTTGGTGGACTATCATACTATTGTCTATCTGCATTAGGCTTTTAGTAATCAAAACTAGTTATTTGTGCGGAATATGTGTCTGAACAAGGTCGTGCAGGTCTAGGGTTGCCTAGGAGAGGCCTAGGGCTTGTCAAACGTGTAATGTTAGCATTAATTGAATGTAGTTCTATAGCCTAATGGAACTAAAGGCTGACACTGTTGTATTATAAATAATTTTCTTTATCTGGGCCTAGGCCCGGGACGGTTTCTGGTTTGTTTTATGAAAGTAATGACAATTTTTCTCATTTCACACATAGAAGCAAAATTTAAAATGTCCGCCATTTGTTTACGTATTTGTTTATCCCCGCGACGTTCAAATAATCCACTGCATCTTAGTTCATTCAACTAGATGAAGTATCTATGTTGCAGTGAAGTGATTTTTCCCTACTAGAGAGGCTTCAAATTGTTACGCTAGCGCTCGTTTGGAAGGATAGGAGACTGAGCGTCTAGCGCTTTGCTACGCAAAGCTTATGTACGTCATTGATCCGCTCAACACAAACAACTCCACAGGGATGTACATTTTCACCGTCTTTTGTTTTTCTTTTTTCGTATGTGACAGGAGATTTCGCGAGATCATTGTGATAAAGAATAACGAGCATTTTGTCTTGAGTTTTTGCATAGCCTTGGACTATCATGGTATTCTTTATCTACAATAGGCTTTAATTAGTCATCAAAGTAAGGTTTTTGTGCGGGATGTGTGTCAAAACATGAACGTGCAGGCCTAGGGTTGGCAAGTTAAGCCTAGGGCTTGTCAAGTGAGTAATTTTAGTATTCACACCAATGCCTATATCCTACAGGAACGATTGGCCTAGACTGTTGTATTATAAATAATTGTCTACGTCTAGCCTAGACCTGGGACTGTTTCAGTTTTGTTTTTTGATTGCAATGTCAACTTTTCTCGTTTTTCTGGCTAGGCGTTAAATGTAAAATGTCCGCCATCTGTTTACATTACTGTAGGCTACGCTAGGCGCTGCTTTGTTTAAAACACCGCTGTCTTGATGTATATCTCGATCCTACTATAATACTATTCCAACATCTTTGGTCTGGATGTATGTTTATCCAGACGGCGTTGGATCAACACAGTTCTGACGTCACAGTCGTTTTTTGCCGCTTTAAAAAAGTGCTGCTTTTAAAACGGCTATAAATCACTGGATTATTATTTCACGGAAAAACAAAGTACATATTTGTAATCGGGACGAAATACTTCTTCTAAAAAATCTATTCGTACAGTATTTGGCGGAAGTGGAATATTCCCTATTTAGCGTTTTCCTAGTATAAACGTTGTAGCCCCACCCGTTTGGTCAGAATTGGCCCAAATGGCACGAAAATATCGCACTCAAAATCGAAAAAAATCGTAAAATTACGATATTCATGAGAAATATTTCTTCGATTGTACCCAAAAACAATACAGCTCCAAGTTCAGAGATTTCGAAGGTCCCCTCCAATTTTCATCAAGATCGGACATGCCGTTTACCCGGGAGAGAGCGAACAAACAGACAAAAATATAAACAAACAAAACAACACCCGAGCTAAATTTTTTAGGGTCAGTGCAATTGAAGTCTTCGCTTCACTCATCCAATTAGTAACAGTTGATTTTATTTTCACTAGGAAGCTTCGCAAACGCTTTTTTTAGTCGCGTTGATGAATGAGCTTTTTAATAAATAGGAAAACGCTAAAGTCCCGCCGCGTTGATGGATGAGCTTTTTTTAAGTTTTTGGTTTGCGTGGGATATCTTTACTTTTGCAAGTGCTTTGCTTTGCTGCCTATGCATTGTAGGTGATTGTTGTCAAGTTTCTATTGTTTCTTGTCACTTGGTATTATATTTACCGTAAAAAACTTATATTAAAAGCTTTATTTCTATGGATTCTGGCTAACTTTTTCAACTTTTTGTTTCAAAAGGTACTACATCACCATAACCTTAATGTCCATGTTTAATATGAACGTTGTAGCCCCACCTGTTTGGTCATAATCGGCCCAAATGGCACGAAAATATCGTACTAAACCGTAAAAAACTTATATTAAAAGCTTTATTTCTATGGATTCTGGCTATTTTTTTCAACTTTTTGTTTCATAAGGTACTACATCACCATAACCTTAATGTCCATGTTAAATATGAACGTTGTAGCCCCACCCGTTTGGTCACAATCGGCCCAAATGGCACGAAAATATCGCACTAAACCGTAAAAAACTTATATTAAAAGCTTTATTTCTATGGATTCTGGCTAACTTTTACAACTTTTTCTTTCAAAAGGTACTACATCACCATAACTTTAATGTCCATGTATAATATGACCGTTGTAGCCCCACCCGTTTGGTAAGAATCGGCCCAAATGGCACGAAAATATCGCACTAAACCGTAAAAAACTTATATTAAAAGCTTTATTTCTATAGATTCTGTTTAACTTTTTCAACTTTTTGTTTCATAAGGTACTACATCACCATAACCTTAATGTCCATGTATAATATGACCATTGTAGCCCCACCCGTTTGGTCAGAATCGGCCCAAATGGCACGAAAATATCGCACTAAAAATCGAAAAAAATCGTAAAAGTACGATATTCATGAGAAAAATTACTTCGATTGTGCCCAAAAACAATACACCTCTAAGTTCAGAGATTTCAAAGGTCCTCTCAAATTTTCATCAAGATCGGATATGCCGTTTGCCGGTAGAGAGCGAACAAACCGACAGAAAAAAAAACAAAAACAAAAACACTTGAGCAAAATTTTTTGGGGCGTCGGTGAAATTGAAGTCTTCGCTTCGCTCATCCAACAAATCCATGCTGACTTGGTGATATGTAGTCTGCCACGTGATTATTTAATCTTTTATAGAAATGAGACCTTCAAAAACTTTTGAAAATATGGCTAATAACGAAATAGGCCGATTAGTAACTGAGTTTTTTCTTCCTTTCTTTAAAACGGGTGTAACGTTAGCATGTTTCCATCGTGAGGGAAAAGTTCCTTCATTTAAAGCACAGTTAAATATTTTTGAAAGTGGAATAGATAATGTATTTCTACAGTGTTTGAGCACATTTACCGGTATTTGGTCTGGCCTAGTTGCCATTAACAAGTTTACCAAGGCTATCTTCCACTTCTTCACAAGAAACATTGAAACTGGACAGTTCACTATCAATCTGGTCAAAGAGATTAGGTAGAACCATATTTCTTTGTGATTTCGGAGTGAAAGTTGTTTTAAAGAACTCCGCAAAAAGCTGGCAACACGATTCTACACTTTTCGCAGTTGTACCATTATTATTTCACTTCAGTAGGTATCCTCCTTGATCTAGTTTTCCTCTTGACAAAGCTCCACAATAATTTGGGGTTTTCTGAAATTTTGGCTTCATTGTTGTGAAGGTATTGACGATATTTCATGTTTTTTAGTTGTTTGAAGTTAGATCTTTGATTTTGATGATCAACTTTATGACAATCCAAACCGGTTCTTTTGAACATTTGATGAGCTCTGTTCTTACGTTTTAATGCTGCAAGAACATGTTTATCATACCACACTGGATATTTATTGTTGTTGACTTTAGTCACTGGCACTGTTTTGGATATTCTTGTGTTTTGAGTCTCACTTGTCGTTCACATCAGTCAATAGATCCATTCTATCCCAGTCACACTCATTTAGATTATCACGAAATTTATTTAAGTCAGCCTTCCTCCAGTTATATGTCTCACGTCCTGATGGTTTGTCGTTCAACTTCAAATGTGGAAAAACAAGATGACACAAAAATGGAAAATGGTCAGAAATAACTGCTGGTTCAACGTTTATGACGGTAACCTCGGCGTCTGGATTATTTACAAATAATAGATTAAGGATGTGGTTATTACTGGTAAGAAACAAAACTTTTTGTGATAGGTTGGTTTCACTTATAAATTCAATGTACATCTGGTTCACTACAGAGTTTTTGTTGGAAATCGGGTCCAGGTCAATTGAGTCCTCTTGATGTTGAGACTTCCATGTAATATCTGAATCTGGTAGATTGAAAAGTCACCACACAACATTATATTGTCCGTATGTCGAAGTGTTGATTCCAATTTCAAAACGTTGTCTCTAATGAGCAATGGTGTTGCCTTAGCGATTTATACACAACCTACATATAGACTGGATTTCGGGTTCGTTTTTATTTCAACCCACATCATTTCTAATTCCGCCGTTTCAAACTCCTCCCGTCGATTAGAAGTCACTTTTGTGTTGACAGCAATAAGAACTCCCCCTCCTTTCCTTTTACCTGCACTTGGAATGCGGTCTTTTCTATGCACCTCATATTGACTGTTATCTAGTACTTCATTCTCATAAATATGGAAAACAATTCAGCTTTTTGCTGGTTGACTGTAGAGCCTGGGTTCACGTGAATATCACCATAATAATATAATGCTAGTCACAGTGCAATTGCAGGAATTAATCCATTAATCCTAAGATTATAGGATGAGGCTGGATGAATTAGAGCAACTCGAATAGTTAATCCTCTGTCGCATACCATGACTAAGATTTGCCGCACAACATGTGAAACTTGAGATTACACATTTTTCAGATACAATAGACCTTACCTTAGAGGTCAAAACAAATGTTTCACCATGGAGTTGGATGATAAGGAGGTCTAGCTCAAATGGAACAGCACGTCCACGATCGTGTTTGTTTGTTTCAGCCTATTCACCATGTTGATTGTTATAACCACTACTAGCAGGTAAAACTTTGCTACCATGAACTGTGGTATAGGCGCTCCACGCTAAGAAAGGAGTTGCGCACGCTTTTAACGGGTGAATTGTAGCCATTCAGCAGGCTCCAATTTAAAATAACGATCGCTGATTGGCCCGTCGAACGCGCGCATCTCCTTTCTTAGCGTGGAGCGCCTAGGCCCTAGGTTACCTTGGTTACCAAAGTAAACAATCAAAATGTCTGCCAATTTGAAGTGCTAACTTGTATACCGCCGACCACATACCTGCGCCTCCAGTACGCCAGTACTATTTACTAGGAAACGCTTAAGTCCCGCCGCGTTGTTGGATGAGCGTAATTGGTGAATTGAGCTGCCATGTGTTTTGCGGATTTTCTGTTGTTCTGTGAAAAAATCAGAACTTTGTTGAAATTTTTTTTAAATTAAATCAAATTAAATAAAAAATTAACTTATTTTTTTTTAATTAATCGTAATTTTAAAAAAGGAAAAATCGTAAAATTGCGATTTTCATGAGAAATAATTATTTGATTACGCTCAAATTTCACACGAATATATCAATTCATAAAATTAAGGTTCTGTGAAAAAATCATTACAATCGGATAAAGCATGTAGGAGTTATAAGTCGAAGAAATTTTTTAAAAATCGAAAAAAATCGTAAAATTGCGAGTTTCATGAGAAATAATTTTTCGATTGCGCTCAAAAACGTGGCAGTTCTAAGTTCAGAGATTTCGAAGGCCTCCATAAAATTTCATTGCAATCGGAGTATCGGTTTAGCCGAAATCGTGTTAACAGACAGACAAAAATTCAAAAAGAAAGAAAAAAAAACATTCCGGATTTTTTTCTCCAGTGTAGTGAAATGGAATCTTCGCTTCGCTCGCTTCGCTCATCTAATATCTCCATGGTTTCATGACCCATGAACAAAGAATCCTCATTGTTATTTAGTTGGTGATCAGACCAATTAAAAAATAATCTTAGCATAACGAACATAAAGAGAGCCTTAAATATCACTGAATGACCAGCAATCTTCATCTTGCTCTTGGATGTAAACAAACCAATGTCTATCTTTACTGTAAGTTCTTTGACATCAAACAAAACAAGCTGTCGTTGAATCTTCTCCTGTTTAATGTTTGTCAGTTTTTTTTTTTTTTTTTTTTTAAAATACAAGATATTAAAATGAAATTTACTCACCAACTACGCGATATAAACTTAATATAACGTTAACACTGTATAATCAGGGTTCACACAACATTTCTAGATACAAATCAACACTGAAAATTACTCCGATATACAAATAATGTATAGAAATCACGGAACCTCATACATTTGGACTAGTCCATAAAAGTCACCGCCTGTGTGTTTTTTATGGGGAAAGAATATTAGCCTTTTTAAGTGACACCAATCACATAGCCGTGCCCATAACCCCCCCCCCCCCCCAAATAATAACCCCCTTCTAACCATCTGTTACGCCCTTATAAGTAATTTATGTTTATGAAGTGTACATAACGTTATTTTTCGTGCATTTACTTAAGACTAATGATGCACTAATGTTCACCCTTGAATTTGATTTCATTAAATCACCAAACTTTTGGGGCCTAGTTCCTCCCACCACGAATTAATTTGAGTTGGGCCTATACCTCGTGAAATAAGAGTGCACTACAAAGAAACTATTGTGTGCAAAACATTCACTGCCAATGCACTAATGTTCACAATTGAAATGTATTTCAACAGATTTGTGAGGGTTTCGTCAAGTAATTTGAGTATATCTTTGAGAATACGTGTGCACTAATAAATGTTTGTGTTCGCAAACAAACCATTGAAATTGTATAAAAATAACGATATGGGTAGACGTATTCGTGAAAAAGTTGAAAAAGCTATTTAGAATCTATAGAAATAATGGTTTTAATATAAGTTTTTTTGAGGTATTTAAAAACAATTATAACAAATAACAAAAGAAACTTGGCAACAATCACCTACAATGCGTTCAAAATGTACCTCAAAAGTAAAGACATCCCACGCAAACTAAAAACTTATTAAAAAAGCTCATCCATCAACGCGACTAAAAAAAGTGTTCGCGAAGCGGCCTAGTTTAAAAACATATCTAAAACCAGGTATAGCACACTCCTCAAAATATTAAATCCATATTATACAATGGGTTCCTGAAAATGTCTTCAAGGTTTTGTTGGTGGAATAATTAACATAGATTATACATTAACAAGCACCTGCTTATCGTATATCATTGTAAGTTAGGAGGCTTGTCCTACGACATAGGAACTATGTTAATAAGTGTAGGGAATCTACGATTAACACAGTTTGTGCAAGAATATGCTGAGAGCGACGGGTATATGGGCGGGAATTTTGATCTCGGGGGGGGGGGGGGGGGGGGGGGTACCAGTGATGTCACTATTGCAAATAATTTTCGCGATGCAGAGGCCCAGAGTAAGAAGAAAACACTTACGTAAATTAAAAAAATATATATAAAAAATAAAAATCGTATTTCGAGTCTAGCTTACTCATTCACGCAACTGATTTTCAGTGATTTTCAGTTCATGTAATTTAATAAGCGTACCACGCCAATCTTGTAGGCGCCGACACCATCTACGAGCAAACAATGACCAACTAGGGACAGGCATATTTAAGTCAATCAAGCTGGACACTACGATTCCACCGGCGGACAGCGCCAGAATCAACATGGCTGATTCGGAACAACCTGAGAATGTTCATGTTCCTCTTTTGCTAGGACGGCTCCAGAGTCATCGTTTACACATTCATAAGACAAACTGATGGACTCGAGTCCACATCACAACTTAAAAAAGCTTCTACCTAAAGCGGGAATCGAACCCTGGACCATCTGCATTGGACGCAGAGCATAACCACAAGATCAACGAGCCAAGGTCATTTTCAGTTTCGTTGGAACTATATCCTGTTCCTGCACGATAAAATATTCAAATATAATAGTCTTATGGGCAGTAATGTTTTAGATGGGACGTAGCTCAAAGATTAACATTTTGATAATTTGTTAAGGATCATGGCTAGAGATGTACGCTTTTTGGCATCAAAATAAAGAATATTTAGCATTTACTTTTCCAGGATTAGCATTTGGTTGCACATATTTTTTCCTGTTTCTTGCACTTCTAAAAGACAGTAAATGATGAATCATAGGAACATTTCAATTCAATATTATACTGTCTTATAAAACGTTAGAATACATTGCTTAACTAGGACTCAATAGGTGCGGGAAAACATTAATTTTTACTAAATTTAGCATACAAAAAAATATGTTTATAAAAAGAAAAAAAAGATTTTTTTAAATAAATAAATAAAATTTTAAATTTAAAAATTTAAAATTTAAAATTAAAAAAAATTAAAATTAAAAATTAAAAATTAAAAATTGAAAATTAAAATAAATAAATAAAAAATAAAAAATGGGCCTATATGTACAGAGATTTAGCATCAAAATCCTATGTTTAGTCACGGGGAACACAATATTTGTTCGTTTACTCCGTACATTCATGACTAGTTTTCCTGAACGAAGCCGGGTGAATACACCTAACCAGCGAGCACTGGTTCTGGCCAGATGTCTTGCACATCCGCGTGGGTTCGCCCACTTTGCCCCGGGCGCCACCTGGACCTGCTGACCTTGACAAGTATATCACGGCGATTTATAGGCTCGTTGACCACTCTCACGCGCGGCTCGCCGCCTGCACGCCGACAACCCACACTTAACGTAATAGCTGAATGATGGAAACTAAACAGTCTTGGGAAAGTTCCACCAACAAAGGAACTTTAAGAAGTTAAGTATCCGCTGCTTAACCAAAGTCCCGTTCCTTTTCAAAAAATTGAACTTGGTTCCATTTAAAATTGCTGTCTTAAATAATAATAAATGTGATAGGAGTTAATTTATCATTACATTTATTTAGTAGGCCTAGGTGATAATAGGGAAAAAATTACGAAAATGGCCCCAATAAATTCGTCGCTTCCAACACTCGGAATCTGACAAGTAAGTGGAGACATTTTCCCAAGATATGTTTTATAATGTATTTACAATATCAGGTACTGGAATTCGACGACGTTTCAACTATACTTATAATTAATTTTTTTATAAACCCCATCAAAAATGTTTTTTGCTTTATTGTCTTCTTTCAGAAGATGCAGATTTTGAATATATACATTTCAGTGGACATAAAAAAAAAATCCAAAAGTTAATTTTTTCTAGAATATGTTATTTTTTAAAATTTTAATTAATTAATTAATTATTTTAACGTCAACCTTATTCAGTTATTAAAATCTGCTTTACAAAGGAGGAGAACCCAACTTCTGTGCTACAAACTGTGTATCGGTAGTTAGTATTGTGCACAACAGGTTGTCGCGTGCTGTGATGGCGGACTCACGTACAGTACCTGTTTAACACGTGCCCTGTTTAACACGTGCCTTGTTTAACACGTGCGCGGAACATAAACACGACAATCTCGTGGCGGTCGAACATTAATTGGATGAGCGTAGCGAGCGAAGCGAAGATTCCATTTCACTACACTGGAGAAAAAAACCGGGATGTTTTTTTTTTCTTCTTTTTTTTCTGTTTGTGCTATTGTGTGTTTGTTAACACGATTCCGGCTAAAACCGATACTCCAATTGCGATGAAATTTTATGGAGACCTTCGAAATCTCTGAACTTAGAACTGCCACGTTTTTGAGCGCAATCGGAAAATTATTTCTCATGAAAATCGCCATTTTACGATTTTTTTCAATTTTTTAAAATATTTCTTCGACTTATAACACCTACATGCTTAATTTGATTTTAATGGTTTTTTCACAAAACCTTAATTTAATGAATTAAGATATTCGTGCAAAATTTAAGCGCAATCGAAAAATTATTTCTCATGAAAATCGAAATTTTACACGTTTTTTTCTTTTTTTAAACAAGTCTTTGACTTATAACACCTACATGCTTTATCCTTTTGTAATGAATTTTTCACAGAACCTTAATTTTATGAATTAATATATTCTTGTAAAATTTGAGCGCAATCGAATAATTATTTCTTATGAAAATCGCAATTTTACGATTTTTTCCTTTTTTTAAAATTACGATTCATAAAAAAAATTAAAAAATAAAGTCAATTTTTTATTTAATTTAATTTAATTTAAAAAAATTATTCGACTTTGTAATAATTTTGTCACAGAACAACAGAAAATCCTCATAACACATGGCAGCTCAATGCACCAATTACGCTCATCCAACAACGCGGCGGGACTTAAGCGTTTTCCTAGTATTAACAACAAGCATTCTACTCATGCAATCAACACCGTTGCAAGCACTGCACACCAGACATAGAGAGAGATACATGGCGACCGTTTTTTCGTCCAAAGTCACATAATGATAAACTAGGCCGCTTCGATAACGCTTTTTCCAGTCGCGTTGATGGATGAGCTTGAATGGTTGATTATCGGCTCAAATATCACGAAAATATCTTATCAATTAAAAATCGGGAAAAATTGTAAAAGGACGAGTTCTTTGAGAAATATTTCTTCAAATGTCTCAAAATCATAACATATATAATTTCAATGATGTTAAACGTTCTTATGAAGTTTCATTAAGATCGAGTAGCCGTTTGCCAAATATCAATAAAATATCTAATTAGAAATCGAAAAAATCGTAATAGTACTTTAATCATAAGAAATATTTGATCGATTGTACTCAAAAAACGTGGCAAGTTGGTTGGGTTCGGGAATTTCGAAGGCCCCCTCAAATTTTCATCAAGATCGAAATTTCCGTTTGCCCGGTAGAGGCGAACAAACAGACAAAAAAAAAAAAAAAAAAACACCAGATCTTTTTTTTTTGGGGGGGGTTGGGTGGGCAGTGAAATTGAAGTCTTCGTTTCGCTCTTTTCCAATTTTTAGAATACGTTTGTATTGGGCATTTCCCAAGGGGTCTTTTCTACCCTTTTAGTAGCACTTTTTATTGGTCCCTTAAAAAAACTTGTTTTATGAAT
The DNA here is from genome assembly GCA_024449915.1 of Sweltsa coloradensis. Classification (NCBI taxonomy): domain Eukaryota; kingdom Metazoa; phylum Arthropoda; class Insecta; order Plecoptera; family Chloroperlidae; genus Sweltsa; species Sweltsa coloradensis. The sequence continues at coordinate 27,380 of JAMZAV010006351.1, forward strand.
TATTTTTAAAATTTTTAAATTTGGGGGGGGAAATTTATGTCAATGTCATAAAGGGTTGAATAAATTTTCAACTGACCAAAAATGTTAAAAACAAAAAAATTATTGGGGATCTGTTTAAAAATTAAATTTAAAGTCGGAATTTGGAAAAACCTTTTAAAGTAAAAAAATAGCGTTTTGGGGTAAAAATCTACCCCAAAAAGCTATTTTCACGTTATTTTTAGGGAAATTTTTTTTTTCTTTTCATCGATAAAGGTTTGCTAGAATGTAAAATTTGGGGGCGGGCAAAGTAAATAACTTTTTTCTACGTTTTTCAGTGCATTGGCCACTGGCAAAAAAAACCCCAAAAAAAACCAAAAAGACAGATCGGGATGTCATTCACTGTTTGCAATCTTGGGTCGCACTTGCTAAAATTCCCTTTAATGGAGAACTTCAAAAACGGGGCCGAGTGAAACCGGGGGTTTTGGACTTTTTTGGGAAAAATTACGGGGGCAGGGCGCACATTCGATCTGCTCACCTCTGATCAGGTTATGTAGCCACTGATGGCTGCGATCCCAGTTTAAGTCGGCATTGGGGTTTGTTAGAGGGGGTTTTGGTCTAAACACTAGACTAGTTTAACAAAATAGTAATAACATTGTTGAAACAAAGTGGGGGGGCAATGTTTTTGTGTTAAAAAGGTCTTCGGGCCCTTTGGTGACACTTTCCCCACCTGATGCGGTAGATTTTTCACTTAAATACCCGAGATAGCTTAGCTAGTACCCTATTATTCCAGTTCCCTAGCACCCTAGTAATCTTTTAAGTCCAGTATACTAGCAGCCCTGTAGCCCCCAGTATCCTAGCTTTCTAAAAATCTGAAAGTCCATTATACTAGCTTTCTAGTATTCCAGTATACTATACCTAGAAACCCAGTATACTGCATTCTAGTAATCTAGTATCCAGTATACTGCAGTCTAGTAGCCCCGTAAAAACCTTAGCATCCTTTTAATCTAGTAGCCCATTTATACTGACCCAAAGTAGTCCATTAAGGGTCAGTAGCCTTTTAGTCCAGTAAAACTAGCAGTCTGGGGTTAATCTAGTATTCCAGTAAAACTAGCTTCTAGTAGTCCAGTATACTAGTACCCTAGTTTCCAGTATACTAGCATCTAGAAATCTAGAAATCCGTATACTAGCAGTCTGTATTCCAGTATACAAATTACCTAGTAGTCCAGTATACAAAACATCTAGTGCCCCATATACACGTTTTTAAAATCTGGGTAGTCCAGTATACTTAGAATCTATAGTCCGTATACTAAAAACCCTTTTTGTCCCGTATACTAGCATTCTAGAAATCTATAGTCCAGTATACAGCAGTCTATAGTCCAGTATACTAGCAGTCTAAAATTCCAGTATACAAAAGCAGCCCTAAAAAATCTATAGTCCGTATACTAGCATTCTATAGTCCAGAAATTACTAGCAGTCTAGTAATCTAGTAGTCCATATACAGCATCAAAGTAGTCCAAAAATACTAGTAGCCTAGTATCCATTGTACTAGCAGTCTAGTAGCCTGTATCCGGGTATACTAGCATTTCTATAATCTAGTAGTCCGGGTATACTGGCAGTCTAGGAAAAGCCGGGATACTAGAAAAGCCTAGTAGTCCAGTGTACTAGCACCCTAGTAGCCTGGGAGTCCAGTTACTACCCACCCGAAAATCTAGTAGTCCAGTAAAACTAGTACCTAGTAGTCCATATACTAGCAGCCCAAAGTATCTAGTATCCAGTAACTAGCAGCCCAAAGAAATCTGTACCCAGTATCTACGGTCTTATCCTATTCTAGTAGTCTCCTAGTCCAGTATCCCTAGTATAGCCCTTAAAGGATCAAAGCGTACAAAGAAATTGGGGGTTTACTAGCCTAGATACTTGCATTAAAGGCCAAAAGGCAGGCGCAGGCTAGAAATTAATTAAATTTTTTAAAAATTGAAAAATTTATTAAAAATTTCCCCAAAATACGTAAAAAAATAATAAAAAAATTTTATTTAAATTTTAATTTAATTTTAAATTAAAAAAGAAAGGTAAATTTTTAAAAAATTTTTAGAAAACAATAAAATTTAATTTTTTAACAAAAAAATAAATTTTGAAAAAATACATGATAGAAAAATTTTAAAAAAATCAGAAAAAAATTTAAAAACAAAAATTTTAAACAAAGATCACCGACAGTTTTGGGGCTAAAAGCTTTAAAACCGGGGCGATTTCTGATTCGGGGTCCCTTTTTCCAAAACCCCGTCAGACCGGAAACCCCCAAACTAAATTTTTTTTTCGGGGTTTTTCCTCGGGTTTGTTAATGCGAATGCAAGGGGTTGAGTCCTCTTAAACGTCCTCGGACATCCCTTCACAAATTTTCCCGGGGGCCTAATTGCACCCGGGGCCGGTTTCCCAAAAAAATTTTATAATTTTAAAGGGGATGAGCGAAGGGGAAAAGACTTCAATTTCCTGACCCCCTAAAAAATTGGGCTCCTGTTTAATTTTTTTCTGTCTGTTTGTTCGCTCTCTCCGGGGCAAACGGGCTATCTTTTCTTGATAAAAATTGGGGGGGGACCCTCGAAATCTCGGGGACTTAAAACCTGCCCCCTTTTTGGGCACAATCGAAGAAATATTTCTCATGAATATCTATTTTTAACGTTTTTTCGTTTTTTTGGGTGCGTTTATTTTCGGGCTTTTGGGGCCCGTTTCCCTGACCAAACGGGGGCTAAAAACGTTCATTTTTTAAAGGGAAATTTAAGGTTTGGTGATGTAAGTTTTTTTTAAAGAAAATTTTAAAAATTTTCCCCAGAACCCATAGAAAAAAGGGTTTTTAAAAATTTTTTTTTGGGTTTAAAAATTAAAAATTAAATAAGAAACCAATAGAAACTCGCAACCCACCTAAAATGCGTTAAAAACCCTTTAAAAGAAAAAAAAAAAATTCCACGCAAAATAAAAATTTAAAAAAAAGCTCACCCCATCAACGCGACTAAAAAAAGCGTTCGCAAAGGGGCCCTTTTGTTAGAGGTAACACTTCCAAACCATCCTGAAACCCCAAATGACACAGCGCAAAAATAAAAGGGTGACAGTGTGGGAACCCAATAAAGACAATGTCGTCCCTTTCAAGAAGGTGGGGATGACTTAAAAGAGATCTTTTGCCCAAAGGCTATTTCATCCATTGTTACAATTTCAAGGGGAAACGCCCAAGGACACTCCCCCCCTTCATTAACAACAGCGCTCCCAAAGCGCAGTCTTTTGTTGTTGTTCCTTGTTCGTCCGGTTGATCCATTTTTTCCTTTTGGCATTCGCTTACGTACTTGTTTACGTACGTTTTAAATTTTATTAAACGTTTTCATAATCTTTTAGAAACTAAAATTTACAAAGGTGGACAACTAAGGGGTAAAAAACCAAAAAAGAAGTCCATAAAAGTTGTCTAAATAAAAGAGTACCTTTAAAAAAACAGTTTTTTTTTTTTTTTGTGGGGTCAAAAACTCACAAATCACTATTTTTTTTCCCTTTTTTTGAAAATTTGGTTGTACCCCACACAAAAATAGTGAAAAAAAAAATTTTTGTAAATTGGGTTTTTTCGGGAAATTAGTTTCTTAAAACCTTTCCCCTAAAACCCTTAACCTAAAAGGACAATAGTTTTTCTGAAATATCATTGGTAAACTTTTTTTTTTCTGCCAGCGATAAAAAATTTTTAAAAAAACCTCAAAATTGTACCTTTTTGACAAAAAAAACCCGTACACCAACTATTTTTTCAGAAATCTTTTTTTTCCTTTTATAGTTGAAGTTGTATTTAAAGGTTTTTTAAAAAACTGTATCCAAAAAACCGTTCTAAAAAATTTTAATTTTGAAATAGCTGTTGGGGGCTAAACTATTGTCAAAAAACAAACACGTAATGGCCAAAATTTCGGTTTTCCCAAAGTGGTTTGGTGAGCGTAGGGGGCGAAACGAAAATTCCATTTCACTACACCCGGAAAAAAAAAACCGGGGGAAGGTTTTTTTTTTTTTTTTTTTCTGTATTTTTGTGTGTTTTTTTCACCAAAGATTTCCCGGGTGAACCCAAAACTCCCCTTGCCTTAAATTTTGTGGGGGTCTTCAAAAATTTTTTTAAAATTAAACTGCCCCGTTTTTTGGAGCGAATCAAAAAAATTTTTTTCTTATGAAAATCGCAATTTTACGATTTTTTTTTTTTTTTGATTTTTTAAATTTCTTTTGTATTTTAATTAAAAACCTAAATGCTTTTTTGATTATTATGATTTTTTCACAGAACGTTTTAATTTTTTTGAAAAAAATATATTCGTGTGAAATTTTAGCGTAATCAAAAAAAATTTTTTCTCATGAAAATCGCAATTTTTTCCCCTTGTTTTTTTTAAAAAAAAAACGCTCATCCCAAAAACGCGCCTGAAAAGCGTTTTTCCCCAAACTTTCCTAGTATAGTTGGCCCATGGGGAAATGTAAGTAAAATTTTTTATGGAACACGCCCCAAACAAGTCGAATTAAGGTTTAAACTTCAAATATTGGCCATAAATTAAAATTTTTTTATTTCGCTGAAAGGGGGGTGATTACAGTGGGTTTTTTTTATGAAATTTTCCTTGAGTTTTTTTATAGGCCTGAGGTGGAAAATTTTTTTATAACCAAAAAGAGAACTTTTTATTTTTCTTTTTTTCTCAGGGTTCCCCAAATCAGTATGAACCCCAAAACCTTTGACAATAAAAACAAGCCATCGTTCATTTAATTTTGGGTTTTGCCCAATCTACATTTTATATACTTTTTTTTATTTTTTTTGTATTTTTAAAATTTTAAATAATAAACCCCATTAAGGGATATAAAAAAGGGCTTAAAAATAATTTGTCTAAAGGGAAAAAAGCTGAGTTGGGGCCAGAAGGGTCAAGTTAACACTGGATTTAAAGGGAAAACTAAATTTCTTTTCTCCATACATTCAAATTTCCCGTAAATTGGGAAAAGTTTTCTTTTTTATAATTTTTTAATTTAAATAAATTTTAAATAAATCAAATTATTAAAAATGAACCCAAGCTTGGCTTAAACCCAAAACCTTTTTTGGGGGAAAAATTAAAAAAAGCATTTTTTTTTTAAAAAGTTTAATATTAAAAAGGGGAAAATTTATGAGCAACCTTTTTTAAAAGATTAAAGAAGTGGGGTTATAGTCCCTTTACAAAATGGGTTGGAAATTTGCCAAAAACTATGCTTATATGCCCCTCAGAAGAAAGATTTTTTTACTAGGAAAACGCTTAAGTCCCCCCCCGCGTTGTTGGGTGAGCGTTAAATTTGGGGGCCTTGAACTTCATGTTTTTCGGATTTTTTGTTTTTCTGTAAAAAAATCATTACAAGTTAAAAAATTTTTTTAAAATTTAAATTTTTAAAAATTTTTAAAAAAAAACTTACATTTTTTTTTTAATTTAAACGTAAATTTTTAAAAAAGGGGAAAAATTGGGTATAATTCGAATTTTTTAAAAAAATAAATTTTTTCGATTTTCGCCAAATTTTATACGAATTATTTAATTCTAAAATTAAAGGGTTTTTTTGAAAAAAAAAAAACCCAAAAGGATAAAAATAAAAGGGGTTATAAGCCCAAGAAATTTTTTTAAAATAGAAAAAGTCGTAAAAAATTTCGATTTCCGTAAAAAAAAGTTTTTTTTTATAACGCTCAAATTTTTACCTTTAATTTATTTAATTTATGAAATTAAGGGTTTTTGTGAAAAAATCTTTACAATCGGGCAAAGCTTTAAGGGGGGGTTTAAGTCGAAAAATTTTTAAAAAAAAGAACAAAACCCTAAAAATTTTCGATTTTCTGAAAAAATATTTCCGATTGTGCTCAAAAAAGTGGCAGTTTTTAATTCAGTAGATTTTTAAAGACCTTTTATAAAATTTCATCGCAATCGGGTATCGGTTTTTTGCCCGGAAACGTGTGGACAAACATACAAAAGAAAAAGAAAGAAAAAAAAAAACTTCCCCATTTTTTTCTCCATTTTAGTGAAAAAGGAATCTTCGCTTTGCTCATCCCCAAAAATTTTTTGATAAAAAATAAAACCAACCCAAAAACAGTTCCTGGTCATGAAAATTTGGGTTTTTTTCTGATTCTTTTTAATAAAGAAAAACAAATTTCCCGGGACAAAGTTTTTTTCCCGGGGATATCTACTTTTTTCCCTATGTAAAAAGATCACGCGATTTTTTATACGGTTTTATCTTTTTTTAAAGGGTAAAATAAATATGACTTAATATTTTGGGGGTCCCTCCCGGGAAAAAACTGTGGGAAACTTTTCAACAAAAAAAAACAAAAATAAGTCCTGTAGATAAAGGGCCAAAAATTTTTTTTTAAATTGTGCGTTTTTTACGACGGCATATGGGTCCAAAATTAAACAATGGGCCAAAAATAAAAATTTAAAAGTTTTTTTTTGGGGGGATCACCCTTTCATTATGGTAGTTCAAAATGCCCAAAATTTTTTTCGGTCATATTTGTTCAACGGGCGAAGAAAGCTTAGCGGAAACTGGAACATCTCTGCCCCTATTTGTCCTGTCCCCATGGGACTTAATGCAACAATTCAAAAAACCCTTACCAAAACAGAAATAAAAATTTTCATCTTTAAAAAAAAAGGGGTAAAATTTCAACCTTTTTTTCTCGGGAAATCTCTTTAAATCCCCTTTCCCAAGGGGGAAATTTTGGGGGGTTAAGAGGGTATGCTGAGGGTAGAATTGGGGGGAGTATAAGCGCTCACTTTCTGTTTTTTTTTTTTTCCGGGGAAACGGTTTTTAAAAACCATTATCAAATTTTTACAAAAAAATAATTTCATAATTTCATTTCATAATAAATATAAAAAAAAAATCTATGTTTTCCATTTGCGTAAAATTTCCCTTTAAATTTAAATTTAAATTTATTTTGGGGTTAAAATTTTGGGGGAAACACCGAAATTTTTTCTAAAATTTTTTTTTCAACCCCGGGGAATTTTTTTCCAAGTGTACAGATTTTTTTAACTCAAATTTTGCATAATGGTTCAAACGGTTTTAAAACCCTTTGAACCGGGGCAGGTTTAAATTTTGGGTTTTAAATTGGGAAGATAAAATTTTTGGTAAAATTTTCCCGAATTGTAATCATGTTTTTGGGAAAATTTCCCCTTTTTTTTTACTTTTTGGGCTTATGTCTCGCCAAAAGGATCTTTTTTTGCCCTTTTTTTTGTGGGAAACCAATTTAAAGGATATCAATATAAAATACTTTTATTAACTTTATTTTAAATTTGGTAATGATATTACCAACCGGTTCAAAGAAAACATCACACCTGAAATGCCGCTTTTAGGGTTTGGGGCAAACTTTAGCGTAACCCTTTTTAAAAAGTTTAAATTTTTTTTTGGGAAGAAATGGCTGAACTGGCACTCGCGCCGCCCTCCCTTTTGGGGGGACAATATAGTCCATTTTCCCCCATCTTCTGGCCGGGGATTTTTCCTTTCCCAAATTCCCGTAAAGAGCCCATATTGATGACAAAACGAAAAAAAACAATTATTCTTATCTTCTATAACCCCTGTATTCCCTCTCAATTAACTGACATGAAGTTACAGTAATAATAAAACAGCGGGCTCAGCCCATGAAGACCCACCAATCGTTAGTACTAGGGGAAATCAAGGTTTTTTTCCTCCTATCAAACCCCCCTGCGATCCCACGTTATATTAACATAGACACTGTACTAACGTTGTAATATACCAACTAAAAAACAACGCCACTCTTCAATATACTAAAATCCCTCTATCTAAGAAAAATTTTAGTTTACAATTTGAAATTCATTTTTATCTTCTAAATTTTTAAATTTGGCCTAACATCTTAAAAAAACGAGTACTGGGAAATACTAGTAAACCAATTTCACTAAGAATATAATATGTATTATAGTTAACTTTTTCTTTTTTAGGGTTAGTCCAGTTTCCTGTGTTTTTACAGAATTTCCTTTCAGAAGAAACACAGAATCACTTTGCAATTCTTGAAGACAAAAGAAAAAATGATCATTCAAATATTTCCTACCTCTATTATACAAAGTCCCAATTTTAGGGTACAACGTTCAATTTTCCCAAATTGAAAAAAGATTACCAAAAAGTGGCAAAATAAGGGAATTTTTTAAAATTTAAATCTATATAACCGCCAAGTTATCCCTTCAAATTTGCCGCCATTTTGTTGTTTCTTAAACTTACGCATGAAAGCTGTTTGGGAACCTAGGTAAAAACCGGTCCTACCCAATGTTCTGGTATGGGCTAGGCCTTTTTCATAACAACAAAGTGGGCCCAACGGGCACAAAAACCCGGGAAATAAAAACGAAACGTGCCCTGCTTTTCCATTTGGCTGGGACCTCCTTCCCCCCCCCAGCTCAATGGTGCGTCTTCGTCTAATGAAAAGTCCCGACCTCGGTTTTTATTTTTTTAGGGACTAACAAAAGAAGGGTGTTCCCCATAAAAGCCCCTGTATTGTTGCTACCACTTGCCTCCTAGATGTTTTCTCGTGGCTCCTCGTTCCCCGCCTTTTTCCACGCCAAAAAAGTTTTGTTGGTTTGGCCCCTTTTAACGCTAGTTACCGTCCCCCAAAAACTCTTTTTTTGTTTTTTGGGGTTTTCCGTAGGTTTTATTAAAAATGTTTTTTTCTTGGTTGTTTTTCCCCAAAGGCGACCCGAACGACCAATTTCCCCCCGACCCAAAAGGGGAAATTTTTTTAAACACAATTCGCCCAATGACAGAAACAGATTTGCAAGAAACGCATGCGATGCGTTTTCCCGTTTTCACTGTTTTTTGGTCGAGACCAAAAGCCCCCAGTTTTTATTCCCTTCCCTGGGCTTGCTTGAAAAACGCGGTTATTTCAAAATTTTTTCATTGAAAATTCCCTGGAATAATGTCAACTTCCGACCCAAAGTTCCTGTGCTACACATGGGTAAACAATAATTTTTTCATTCTTTCATTCAAATCATTCATTTATTTAGTAAATGATATGATTTATGTAACAATTTAACGAGATATCACAACTTTTCATTAAAACACGGCCTTGTAGATGCAAGCACCATTTCGGAGCCAAGGCAGTACCCCAACAATCAGACCTTGAGTGAAACAATGAAAATAACACTACCTGTGACAATACCCAGTCGAGCCCAGAATGGTCGACCGGTCGCTTCTACGGAACGCAACCCTAGTGTTTTGTAAAGTCAGACTGCCAGGACAACAATTAACACTGTGCGCGTGAACAGGCAGGGAACGAGGAGCCACGAGCAACATCTAGGAGGCAGTGGTTGCTACAATCTAGACGCCACCGCCTTGGAAAGTTTCATTTCTCATTGTTGCCAATAAACAGCCGACTATATTCTTGCGGGTTGGGGGCAGAGTCGATAAAGTAGTTTCCTCCAGCTTCCAATTCAAACCGTTCTGCGCGTGTGAAATGTGGGTGGCTCAAATGTGAAACTTATAAAAACACACACACACACAAAAAAAAACTTATTGTTAGGTTTTCTATTGAAAAATATAACGATCTTTGGTTGGAGATCGCTCACTCGTCGATTGCGTCGGGGCCTACAGGGTTGGCTTGGTCGCTTTGGTTTAATGTCCCCCACTAAAAATAAGTAATATGACTGACTGAGTTTATTTACTTTTGTAGCTCTTGCTATATAAATACTCTCTATATATTAGTTTGGCAATCAGACCTATTTCCATGATCAATGTGTTGTTCCCAGTTCTGTCCGGGATGTGCCCTCTTAATGTGACTCGCATCCAAGCATCAATGCGTATCAGAAACTCCCGAGGTGATTACAAGGCCAACCCTCTTAAGCTCTAGCTGCGTCGCTCTTGTCAATATCGTAGTAAAGAGTGTTGATACCAGCAAATAAGTTTATTGCTTCTTTGTTTGTTTAATCATTGAGGTGGATAACTTACTTAGCTTGAGTGTCTTAACATTGAGAGAGAGAGAGAGAGAGAGAGAGAGAGAGAGAGAGAGAGAGAGAGAGAAGTAGAGTCGTGAAGCAAGTGTGTTCGCATGGATGAGGAATGTGACGTGCTATCAATGTAAGATCATTGAAAGACTGGCATATTAAAGTAGGAAACACCGATCAATCAAGCTGGACACGAATCCACACGCAGAGTGCCAGAATTAACAAGGTCAACAATTCGGAACAACCTTACAATTGATTATGTGCCTCGTTGCTAGGACGGCTAAAAAGTCACCGCTTACAACGCTTTAGCCAAGAACTGACGGACTCAAGTCCAAATCCGAAGCTAAAAAACTTCTGCCTAACGCAGGAATCCATCTTAGGACTTTCTGTATTGGAAGCAGCAATTCTAAGGGGGTTCTGAATTTGTCTCGTTGATTCTGGCACTGTCTGAGGGTGGAATTGTGTCAAATTTGATTAATCGGTGTTTCATTTCGAATAGCCCGTTCTCCAGTTGGACATTGTTCGCTCGTCGGTGATGTCGGCGCTTACAAGGTTGGCTTGGTCGGATTTAAATTTAATTTCTCCCACTGAAAATCCTTTAAATACGATTGTATTTTTTTTTTTTTAACATCTAATAAGAATCGTGTATAATCTTGTCCACAGGCTAGAATGGCGTACATACGGGACATGCTGAGCCATGCTGAGGAGGACAACGCACCTGGACCACCCAAGTCGACGCCCATCCTGGACTTCTACAAGGGAGCTAACGTCTTCATCACCGGAGGCACCGGGTTCATAGGACGCGTCCTCATAGAGAAGCTACTCAGAGCATCTCCAGACATAGAGAGCATCTACATCCTGGTCAGGCCCAAGAAGGGCAAGGAGATGTCGGCCAGGATGGACGCCATCTTTGATGACCCGGTAAGAAAGAACGAGAAGAGGAGCCGCGAGCATAAACCGTCTAACGCGCGTTACACGGTTTATGCGCGCACGGCCAGCCGTGGTCCCGTCGTTCTATTTGAAGTCATACTACACTTCGAGTTCACTTCACCTTTTTGCACACAGATAGCGCCACACTGAACGAATATGGCGTGAATCGTTAGGCCGACTTGGCTAACCTTCCCGCACCTCCGCGCGTTCACGGCTCGCTTGCGATGCCATCGCGAAAAAAAGTCTATCGAAGCGCTGCGGCGGCGGCGCGTGTACTACGCATTGCGGTATTGGTTGTAATTGGCGGCGATCATCCCATAAGTAAACAAGGCTCGTTGACTTCGTTATTATACCTCTATAGCAAATACAAATGTTTGTAATAGCTACTGCTCCGTTCCTAAATGCAACAGTAAGGGGAAAGTTGTGTGTTTCCATCTTTTTCCTAAAGACCTGACGCTTAGAAAGAGATGGGCACACGTATTGAAAATCGGGAAAACTACTAGGGCTAGCCTATGCATAGGGGGTAGGGCCTAGGCCTATTACAAAGTATGTAGGGCCTATGTGTGTGGCTCATACTTTACAAACCAGAAAATTTAAAATAGTGTTAAATCC
>JAMZAV010006352.1:0-36698 GCA_024449915.1 Sweltsa coloradensis
TACCCCCGATTGCCCACGTTTGCAACGAGGGTGGCCAATTTGTTAGAAACAAAGATGGTTGCAAAGTGGCCATGCAAAGGGTCTATTGGTTCACCTGAGGTGTTGCAAGGAAGGGTGGTTTACTGGCTTACCCCCCGAGGCTGGGCCCCTCGAGAAGTCAAACTGACAAACAAGTATATCAAGTCAAATCTCCATGGGCGTACCCGAGGCTAGGCCCCTCGGGACGCCCAAATGAACAACAATGCAAAATAAACTAACAAAATAATGCCCCTCCAGCTGGCAGGGGCGTAGGAACGGGGGGGATGGGGGGGAAACTCCCCCCCCACTTGTTGGCTTGACCCCCCCAGTGGGGGGGGGGTCAAGCTAGGTATAGCTTGTTGGGTGATTTTTAGGATTTTTACTACAGTCGGGCTTGCAAACAAAAAGGAAGATTTTTGTTAACATTTTTTAGAAAGATTTAGTAAGAGACGTGATTTGCGAGACTAGACTACTATAGCCATCTGATTTTAAACGAATATTCATTGTATTTTGTGTGCAGTGTTTTCACTCCCAAGCAGACTGTCGACCGATTTCAGTCAGGTAATCAATCTTCAATGCAATATTAGCTTCAAAATGTAACCCTTGTTTATAATTAAAAGTCGCCTGAAAACGTGTTTTAGGCCACCATCAAGAGCACCTTTTTAAAAAAATCTCGCCTACGGCGGCTGGGGCTTTGCCCCAGACCCCGGTTTGCCCGCCAGACCTCGTAGTCAACTTTAGTGTGACCCCCCCACTAAAACAATAGTTCCTACGCCACTGCCAGCTGGTGACCACAAGGCTGGCGGGGAGAGCCTCACCAGCAGCCCCAGCCCGGTGAGGCGTAGAAGGATCGCTCCTCTAACAAAAGATTAATCATAAACAAACACACAACGGAAATGGGAGTCTGACCATGATAATTCCCCGATCGCCCCTGTTTGCAACGAGGGTGGTGCTAGCTTGATAGGCATAAGGATGTCTGCGAGGTGGCCATGCGAGGAAGGGTCTATCGCTATTGGTTCACCTGAGGTGTTGCAAGGAAGTTAGTTAGTTATTAAAGTTTAAGGGCGCAGAAGGATCGCTTATCTACCACAAAAGAACAAAATACCATTACCCTCGTAGGGGGGTACCATAGCCTTGAACTTGCAAAGGTACAAGTAATACCACCAAGAGATTGAATGAAGTCTGCTCTTGAAACTGTTTGATCGTGGAGGCCTCTAACTATGAGGTTACTAAATGCCCAGAATGGGGTAGGAGAACGGCTCTCCATACGTGAGTTATGAGAGAGGCTTGACTGGATGGTCGATTTCAATATCCACCATCCTCTGACTGAGGATTGGTGACAGGTGCTGACATACCAACAAATGTACCCGGGGACTGAGCCTTGCGAGTTGGAATTTGATGGCCCAACCTTTTAATGAGGCAATATAATTAAGCATTAGGTTCTTTCTTCTAGAGGACAAAGATGGTTCTGCAGACTCACATAGAAGACTGGGAATAGGGCTCGTACGAAAAGCTCCTGTAGATAGATGTGTCTTATACCGGTGTGGTGAACTGTATCCAAAGTCTTAATATAAGAAGGCCTAGCCGAATCATAAATAAAACTGGCAAAATCTAACTGGAGCGGATGAGGGAGCGATATAGATGTAACAAGGTAGTACGATCAGCTCCCCAATTAGTATGCTTAGCACTCGTAGAATATTTAAAGCTTTTAAACACTTGGTTCGTAGCTGCTGGATATGGGGCTTCCCGATAACTTTTTATCAAATAACATTCCCAAAAATCGGTGCAATTTCTGCAAATGGTAAGGCATGGCTTTCCCCTGTGCAGGTCGGGGTTAAGGAATAATCCCCGCCGAAGGCTAAATAGCACACATGTTGGTTTTAGTGATTGAGAATTTATATCCAGTTTCAGCTGACCATCTCTCAGGCGCTTTATGTTTTGTTGTAGTTGACGTTCAATCGAACTCAAATACGAAGCTCGGAAGTTTTAAAGGAAAAATCATCTACAAAAGTGATGATTCGGGCTGGCTTTTTTATATGTGAGGTAATACTGTTGATAGATATAGCAAAACATACAACACTTAAAACTGATCCTTGTGGAACTCCGTTCTCTTGATAAAAAGGTCTAGATAAAATATTTCCAATTCCAACTCTAAAAATTCTTTCAGATAAAAAGTTTGAAATAAAAATTGGCAGGTGCCCTTTAAAACCCCAGGTATGTAAAGTTTTTAAAATGCCATATCTCCATGCCGTATCATAAGCTTTTTCCAAATCAAAGATAATGGCCACTACGTGTTGTTTAGTTAAAAATGCATCTCGTATATTCGCGGTTAAAACCTAACCAGGTAGCAGCACGGTCGTATGCCAACATGGCCGTCCGAAGGCAGATAAAAACACAGGCTGCATAGGGAGCAAGTGTGTTTTTCATGCTTTAAAGCATAATATTTCATTGTAAGCGTCAGTTCTAGAAGTATTTCCAATTTCTAGTAGTTTGGGGACGATGGGGTAGGACAATCACTATATTTTGTAACCTCAGCTGCAAAAAAACTAGCAAAATAACAAAATTTTATCTCGTAATTTGGAGACGTGTATTTTCAGTAATTTTAACTTGATGGCAATACCGTGAATTTCTTATGATTATTGGCCTTTACTTAGGCCTATATGGTATGTAATATAATATCATAGGCCTATCAAAAATTATTCATTCTCCCTCCCCCCCCCCCCCCCCCCCCGGAAGTAATTTTTTGCGGGTTCCAAACTCGATTTGTTATTAAATTTGTGTTTCGTCACGCCATTGAAACCTCTTAAAACATTGTCTCACATTTAAAAAGCCCCCCCCCCCCCCCCCAACGCGGCTAAAAAAATTTAAAGTTATAAGTTATATGGATGGACCCCCTTCACTAAACTTTATATATAGGCCTACTATTATTAATACGCATAGTTTACTAATTATATTACGCCTAGTTAAGTCCTAGAATTGTTTTGTGTTTGTTTTGGTTGAGATTATGAATAATATGAGCCCATAAATAATTAAGTGTACGCATAATTATTTGCTGTTCACGGCAGCAGTTGGTACAAATCTCTTGGCATATAAGAATAAAAAAATCAAGGTAGGATAGTTTACATTCAATGCGCTGCACAAATTTAAAAACTATATGGACATATTATTAATAATAAATAATAATTACAAAAAAATCCTTATTATATCTATACCATTATCAATTATACCATTAATGAGACTTGCATAATATATACTATGGTTCACAGTATCTTTGGGTTTAGAATGTTGAACCCAAAGACGGTACATAGCTCTTAGCCCGCTTTGGCCCTATACCGTCTACAGCACATCATTGTAATAAATTAATTACCATTATGGTTTATCGATTATCGGTTGGTGGTATCCATGAAACTGATGAAAGTTGTGAAAAATGTGTCTCAAGGAATAGGAATAGAACTCCCATCTAACCCACAGTATTGCACGGAATAATATACACATTCAGACTTTTTGTTTCATTACGCATCACAAAAATGTGTATTACTAATTCATTGATAATGACCTTTCTTGCATGCTAAATAATAAACATGATCGAGTAAATTAATTCTGGAGTTGACCGTGACGCTACAAT
The DNA here is from genome assembly GCA_024449915.1 of Sweltsa coloradensis. Taxonomy (NCBI): domain Eukaryota; kingdom Metazoa; phylum Arthropoda; class Insecta; order Plecoptera; family Chloroperlidae; genus Sweltsa; species Sweltsa coloradensis. Next base: position 3,644 of record JAMZAV010006352.1, read on the forward strand.
ATTGCATTGGAATGCCGCCATGCAGCCGCCCGGTATCTGCCTTGGAGCAGTTCTCCACTTGACCGCCAGATGTCAGCCACTTTGCTTTTAAACGCGAATACCCTTCCAACCTGACAAGGTGATCATGAACCGATCGTCCTTGTCGAAAGCCAGAATATTGGCCATCGGAGACTCCGATGAGCGAGAGGGTGCAGCTGTGCACTGGCACAGAAGTAGAGCGAGCGTCGGCAGACGATCAACAAGTGCAGGGCGCACTTAGTTCTGTTGAATTCTAATGGGGTAGTATCGGTGTGAAATAACAAGAATACAGTGTGTGTATGTGTCCAGGGTCTTATATAATTCAAACAGTGTAATTGCGGGAGCAATAATTATCAGTCGCGCGAACTTAGCCGAGTGATCAACAAACCAACCTATCATCAACCACATTACTTCGGAGGAAGCTAACGCCGAAGCACTTCCTGCCGAGCTGAAATCTACCATATCCATCAGCCTCAACCACCTCATAGTCGACTACAACTTTTTCAGGTCAGACCCAACCAATTTATCATATCAGATAGCAGATAGAACAAGCAACATAATATTGTTTGAAGCATTATATTAGCATTATATTATATTAGCTGTTTATAAAACATTGGCTCTGCATAATAAAATGTTTTAAAATGTTTTTTGATGGTTTAACATTTGTAAATCCACATGGATTGTACACCTATGGATTGATTCAAGACTGTGTTAGCAGCTCCATTATTAGTAAGTTAGTTCTACCATTTGTATGTGAAATATTTATGTTTTTATAAAGTGACATTTGGTATAAATTTTTATTGGAACGGGCATTTTATCCAGTTGCTATGGTTACAAGTGAGTTAAATGTGTTTCTATTGAGTTCTTTGGACAAAGATATGTCACTAAAATATTGATTTAGACAGTTAAAAATTTTATCAGGGCAGCATCAGTTAATGCAATTTTTTTTTGAAAAAGTTTAAGAAAAATGACCATAGATGATATCCGATTTGAAATTAAATTTTAACATTTCTTCGAAAGGTATTTATGGAAAGAGAGAACTTTTGGAGAAATTTTTTGACAAGCTCAACAAACAGAACGTTAACCTGAAAAAGTCATTAAATAAGAAATATTATAAAGAAGTCAAAAAATTCACAGAATAATATGCGACATGGACATGAAAATGAAAAAACACGTAAATGTGAATAAAAGGTTCGAACCAGACCTTGGACAAACAAGAAAGATTTCTAAATTTGATCAGTTAGGCACTATAATTCAGCATAATGTGTGTGATGGGCCTACACATTCCATGGAGAAGATTCAAGTTGCCTTCCAGACCTTGAAAGCAAGGAACATATTCTAAAAACTTGAAAAAAAGGTCTTAGAACAAATGTTGAATGAAGAAAAATTTCTTAAAATAATTGCAAATCTAGACAATATTGTTTTAAAATTTTAAAAAATCGAGGGCCAGCATTATAAGGATTTGTTGGATATTTGCAATTCTAAAGTTAGCATATTGCAAAAAGGAGTTTGTCGATATCAATAAATTAGAAAAAAACTGCTGTTGTAACATCTGATCTTCATTCGTACAGTAGGCCTACCAGTGACCCAAGTGACATTGCGGTAAAAAACATAACCGTTCAGTTCCTGGCAACAACAAAGGCAAGGGCCAATCACTTTTAACGCAACTGAATTTCCCCTGTTCTCCCATCATACTCGAATGGATGTAAGCCGAGACCCAGGATGGCCAGCCACCTAGTTGCTCGTTCTACTGATCCGAGGCTCTCAACCGGTAAACAGCCTAGCCCCAAATTTATTTAACCTAGTAATCAGCGACTCAATGTTTGTTGGGTGCAGCTACATTAAGCCAAACGACATCTATATCCTGGAAACCCATCCAGGCATACAACCATTTCAGCTACAAAAACTGCTAGAGTCAAGAACTGATGCCCCCAAATGTATGCGTCGTAGTGTTGCACTGTGGCACAAATTCTATCAACAGACGTAGCATTGGGCAAATATCTAATGATATGTATCAACTGCAAAGGGGACTCCCCAAAAAAAACATTCCCACGTGCCTCAATCGCTTACACCTCCATTGCACACCGCAGTGATATAGAATGCAAGGACTTGGTGGAAGAAGTCAAACAGTGAATTAAAAAGAATATTTTTACTTACTGCAAGCCACTTATGTTGAGATAAAAAACTCAATATACCCAGCACGCCATCTGTCCAAAGGAGGCCTACACCCCAAAACAAGCAGGGTCATGCCACCACCCACAACTTTTTGGGCCCGAAATGTGCTCAGTAATGAGTTGGCGACCAACACCTTCACTTACCTACACCGTTCCCAAAATCAAAAACACCAGTCTCAGCCCGCTCCTCCGGCTCCGAAACCCATCCTCATCATCAATCACCACAAAGAGACATGGCAGGCCTAGACAGTCAACGGTCGAGCGTGAGGGCAATCTACTTCCAATTCGAATCCACAAAACTCTTCTCCCATCCCCCACTAAAAGCATACCAGCTCAGTCTACTATTGTACAGATCCCTCCCACTCCAATCCCCCTACTACCTCATACCAACCAGCAAAACACAAAGCCCAGCAATTTGGCCTCAACAGTCACAGAGCTCCAAGGTAACCTATTTGACGCCCCCTCATTAATTCCCCTCGTGCCACGTTTTTTGGGCGGTTTTTGAAATGAGCCAAGGCATCGCAGCAAGTTTCAAAAGTAAATTTGGCTGCGTGGACCATCTGATTCAAAAAAGAAGAGGGGTCGGAAGCTTTGCAACACTCCATGCGGAAGGCAGAATCATTTCTAACTGATAACTAAGCGGGTTTCTCGAGAAGTAAGCCGTTTGCACATAACCTACGAGCTACCCTAAAAAACCTCCGAGCATACTGTGATTTCTACCACAGCGACAAACGTGCCATGCCCAGCAATTGGGTGTGTCCTTGATCATATGTACTGGCCATATGTCAAGGCCATGATGGAAGACATATTTCGCGACTCAAGAACGCAAATTCTCGTCTACACTCCCAATGCCCTCCCCAAAACATCCAGATTGACAGTATTTTCCCAAAACAAAATTTTTTGTTCCTATGCAACTGCCCTTCAAACTGCCCCCAGGGTTGGATGCCCTTTACTCCTTCCCACAAAAACCCCCCCCCTCAGAGGCTGACCCTGATGGACGTCAGCGTTATGCTGAGCCACAGCCTGCGTTAGTCACGGAACCTCTCGCTGAGGAGGCCAAATCCAAGGATGACCAAGTCACCCAATCGCCCTCCTCCGCGGTCGAGGAGACTACTAAATATGAAGAAGAAGGGACTGCCCAGTTGCCCCCTCTTGCTGTCGCTGACATGGCCACATCCGAGGAAGACCAGGTCATCCAATCGCCCTCCTCCACGGTCGAGGAGACTTTCACAGCTGAGCCACCGTCGCAACCGTGATAGCAGGATCCATCCTGCACGAGGCCCCTGGTGACCGGCCCTCTACCCGTGACTGCAACTGAGCTTCCGTCGCAACAGGCAACCCCATTATAATTACAACCCATAAAACTATTATCAAAAAAAAAAGTAAAAAAGGCAAATCTCCACCCCACACGTAACCAGCCCCCCAGAATCACTAAAGTAACCACAAAGCCCTTAATCACTCAAAAACTGTAAATTTTCTTTTGCTCAGCCAACAAGTGTTGCCAATTTAAAACAAACTAAGGCTAGGGACACAGTCACCCCTAATAATACCCCATCTGTTAATGGCCTCAGCCACAAACTACTAACAACCTCTCCCTAAAATCTGCTCGACCCAGAACAAACCCAACAAATCAATACTGACCCCTAAAATCGCATTCCTTAATATCTGCTCAATCCGGAACAAAATCGAAGAAATTGAGCTTCTAACCAAGCGCCTCTCCCCTGATATCTTTTGCTTCTCGGAACACTGGCTGACTCCACACGAAATTAACTCCTTTTGCATCTCCCGGGTACGCTAATATTGACTTTTTCTGTCGCTCCACGTCATCCATGGAGTGTCGCAATCCTTGCCAAACCCCACCTCAACCTCATTCCCATCCTGAAGTCAAACCCTACTGCACCGAGAAAGTGTATGAATGTGGGGCAGGGTTTATGGCGCTCTCTCGATCAGCACTTTATAATTCTCTCTGGGCTACCGTTCCCCTCTTGGTGACTTAATACATTTCTCTCCCAAACTTGATGAAGTGCTCATCCTTCTCACCCAAAAAATTCCCAAAGCAGAAATTTGTTTATGCAGTGACCACAATGTGGACCTGCTTTTCCAATTTGCCATCCCGATCTAAAACTGCTCGATCTAGTCCACTCCTCAATATCATTGAAACCATTGATACACCAACCCGTGTCACTGCCACTAGCAGCTCTCTTATCGACAACATTTTTCATTCTCTCGACCCAGCATTTTTTTCCGTCAGCTCTACTGACCCTGGCCTGTCTGACCATCACCTCCTCATTCTCAACCTTTATCTCTCCAAAATCAACCCCCCAAAAAAAGAAGGTAATGAAACGTTCTTTCAGTCCCAAAAAACAGACAAATTTCTAAACACGGCTAAGTGCAGAAAAATTTGGCAGTCACTGTCAACTCCTGGAGATGCAGATGTACTCTTCTCTAGTTTTTTTACCACTTTCCTGTATCACTTCAATGAATCATTTCCGCTTAAAAGCTGTCCTCGCTTTAAACCCAAAGTCAATTCCTGGATCACACAGGAACTGCGATCCGAAGCCCAGACCTTGCGATCCCTTCATTTTGAACGAAATCGTCCCAAAAACTCGACCAGTAAACAACAATATCGTGATTTAAAAAAGTCTCATGCTAGAAAACATTCGCCAAGCTAAACTCTACTATAACGACTCCTTAAAATCAGAATCTAAGAACACCTCAAAGCTATTTGGTCCATGATTAAATCACAGACCAAGCCCCGCAACCTAAAAAGCAACCTCTCTCTTATCGCTAACGGTAAAATTATATCTGACGCATCATCTCAATGTGAACTCTTTAATGACTTTTTATCAACTCGTGCAACCCGGCTGGTAAGCCCAAGCATCAATTTTCCCTCCCACTCCCCCAAAACTCTCACGACCTCTGATCGGCCCAACTATCTTTCTCCACCCAACCACTCCAATCGAAGTAGCTACTGTAACTAGGAAACTTAGTTCTAAACACTCATATGGGCTTGACGAGGTGCCAGGCTCCCTTTTTTTCAAATGTATGGACTTTATTTCCGGCCCATTAGCCTACATCATTAATCAATCCTTTTCTGATGGCATTTTCCCCCTCAAAACTGAAGGCAGCAAAAATAATCCCATCTACAAACACAAAGGTAAAAAATCTGAGATGACTAACTATCGACCCATCTCCCCGCTCTCATCTTTTTCCAAAATATATGAATACATCATGCATGATCGTCTATCAACATTTCTAAATTATCACAACATTCTCTCCCCTACTCAGCATGGTTTTTTAAAAATAAATCCACCACAAGCGCAATTTTCAGTTTTCTTTTCCCCCCTTTACTCTGCTTCAGACAAAGGTGAACACGCGGTAGGAGTGTTCTACGACATGAAAGGCTTTTGATCAAATAGATCACAAAAATTCTCCTAGAAAAGTAAAAACCTATGGCATCCGAGGGATCGCTTTAGATTGGATTTCCTCTTTTTTCTCCGGCCGCTCTCAAGTAGTCGAAATCGAGACAGCCAAGGTTATCCGTCACCAAAACTCGCTCTAAATCTCTGTCCATAGTCTGTGGAGTTCCCCAGGGTTCCATACTCGGACCCCTAGCCTATATCATATATGTTAAGACCAGGCCACCTTTCTAGATGAGGGTATTCTCACACAATATGCGGATGACTCCAGCCATTTGCTGACCCTACCCAAACACCATCCCTCTCAGGCACTTGCCCCCCTAATCAACAGCCCAAATGGGCTAAAATGTCATCATACAGCCGAGACAATCAACTCTACATCTCGCGCTCTAAAACGGTATACCTATACTTTCACACCCCAATAAGATCCCACTGGCTAGTCCCCTAGTTCATCTAGAGTTTGATATAATCCCCCGCGCATCCAGTGTAAAAGTCCTTGGCCTTGCATTGACCGAAAAACTTGTGGTCATCCATGTTGACCATGTTGCCAACAAAATTTTATCTGGATGCTACTCTATCCGTAAGCTCAAACAAATTGTCACCCCCATATCTTATTGCAAGTCTACTTTGCCCACATCCCTCTCACTTATCCTATGGCCTGTATTTTGGGGAGCCTCCCCCAAGCTAATAGAATATTCATCCTCCAAAAGAGAGCGATACGCATTTTGCGGGTGTCTCCAGAAAAAAACTCCTGTAGGGAGCTCTTTAAGGAATTAGGAATTCTAACTCTAGCATGCAACCACTCATCCAGTCTGCTGCACTCTTTGTTCGCCCCAAATAGTAACCTCTTCCCCCTTTAATGCGTCTGTGCACTGCCCAATACAAGAGCCATCCTTCACATACATAGGCCGCCCACCACCCGCGCCTTTTGCACTAGGCCCAGAGTACCTTGCCTCCACCCTTTACAACAAGCTCCAGAAAACATAAAAAAACCCCCCCACCCTGCCCTCCTTCAAACACAAGTTAAAAATATATCTCACAGAAAAAAGCTTCTACTCGGTTTGTGACTACCTCTCAATGTAAATAAAAAACAATTATAAATAATGAACAATTAATTAAATAATAAATAATAAACAATTATTATTCTAGCTAAATTCAGCAATAATGTATATCACCTGTTTTAAAGTCCTGTTTCAAAGTCTACTGACATTGTAAGTTGTAACATATGATTACAATTTTAGTTATATGCCTCCATATCATTATGTCTCATACTTTCATTTGTACCATTATCTTGTACCATTTGTAAATCACCTCATTGAACAATTCTCTTCTCCCGTTATACTTCCATAAATAATATATTATATCAATGTCATTATCATTAAAAACAACTCGCTATTTTCAAATTCCACTTTTATATTATCCTCCCACATTGTTGGCTTATCCACAAACAATTGGTAACTAGATACATCATATAAATTATTATTCTTACCAACCCTTGAGTGTAGATTTCACAGTCCACAATGTTACAATTATTACAATGTATTAATTTATTTTTTTTCATAATTTCTTTATATACTTAATATAAAATGATTTCTCTGTAGTACTAGGATTACATATACTTATCTGTAAGTTACCTTAGGCTATTCACCTTCTCCTCCGGGAGTCAAACATGTACAATGTGCCTGTCAAGATGAATAAAGTTATCTATCTATCTATCTATTACCGACCAATAGACTGAAGGAACTTCAGCAAAAGACACTTCAATATTTTATTTTTATTAATTCTTTGACCCACAGAAAATATTCACGTAATTAGAGGACGGTTATAATCCAAGCACTTGGATAGACAGACAAGGATTAGTATTATCACGTAGTTGTAGTGCAGGATCACTTGCACATAGAAATTGTTGTTAGTTGATTGGATATTGCTTTACGTCTCATATTTATGCAACTTGGCTAATCGAGACGAAGGGAGGGACGTAAGGGATGACGCGGGGGGACAAGGGGTGACAGGCCTGTGCTGGTCAGAACCAGCTACAAGCATATGGGTAGGGCAGGGCAGATAAGTTTACGGTAACCGTAAAATGCGTAACCATGCAGTACCTAGTACTTCCAAGTAGATTACCCAAAGGAGGGTAGGCCCTAACCTTAGCTGGCCTAATGTTGTTTAAAAAGTTCATACTATTTCCCTACGCATACGATTGGCTATCTGCCTAGGTCTATTGGAATTATAATATCACGTGAAAATAAATCCTTACTATTTGTCCATGGCCTAGGCCCTAGCCTAGGGTAGCCTAGGCCTAGATGTAGTTCTTCCATACGATTTGCTATAGGGCTAGGCGGATAGGCCTAGGTTTATGGTTATAGGCCCATATCCCTATCCGGCCCTATAGCCTACGATCTCTTCAAAAATACTTCACATTATTTACTCCATAGGCTAAACCCTAGGCGCATTATTAAACTGACAGTCCTGACATTGATCGAATAATCAATATCTAACTTAGATAATGACTTCATATATATCACAGGGAACGAATATATTGTCTCATATTAAATGCAAGTCAGTCCCTCATTGAGCTTGCAACTCACGAGAAGCCGGCAGAATATTTAGTTTTTCAAGCATCTCTGAAACCACAATGATGCACAGCTCATCTCTACCCTCACTTTCCGTGTTAACTTCTGATCGCTTGATGCAGTAAGAATCTTTTCACAAGTCATGGCTATGCCAGACATACGTTATTATCCACTTTGATACTTTTACTCCGTTTTCATGAATTCTGTTCCCCAAAAAAAAATGGGGGGGGGGGGGGGTTTGCTTTGTTGGGGCTATCAGTTTACAATTCTTCGTCGGCCACGTGCCATATCATGTTTAGTGTGGAGCTCGAGTGTAAATCGGCGCCAATTGAAGGGGAAGTGTCTCTTGAGCACGTGCCTGAGTGTCTGTAGGATTTTCCTTCGGAAATATCAGATCAACACCCCTTCCGGGTAACCAACAATCAGAAAATGCACATTGTGTCGTTCTCCTTGGGAGATGCGCAGTAGTGACAACCCCGGGACACATGTTTGTTATAACCGGATAATTGACCAAGGAGGGACAAGAAACTGACCCCAAACCAAACATGGCGAATCGAACCTCGAATAACATCCGCGCCTCAGGGATGGCCGGGGCGTCAGTCTGAGACGGATTTCCTCTCGGGCCACAAAGGCAAAATAATACGCAGGACCTATGACCTCATGATTTATTCACATCACAAGTCAGTCACACTTATAGATTCCGTTATCGCCTGCGCGAACTCGTAGAGTTGTCAGTTGAACCTGGTATCAGGTGCGGGGATGAGGACAGTGGTGACAGTTATAAGTCATGACCCCGCCGCGCAAAGCAAAAATACATAACCGACCTGCACAGAGAAAAAAGGGTCTTCTGTCCGTTCTTTAATCTTCTTGCTCCGAGAACCAAAAGTCAGGAGGTCATAACTAGGCCAGCTCCGGCTCTAACTCCTGTTGACCGGAGCGCGAGCCGGCTGACTCAGACTCCCTAGCACTCTGTCGGTTGTCATCGCTGTGGCAGATTAGACTATTTCACATAAATACTTCTGCTAAGTGTCCAAGTTTAGATAGGACACAAGCCGAGTTCTATATTTGTCGGCCAAGTAGTTTCCGACATTTAATTGAGCTTGGTAGAATCAGAGAGTAAGACCTTTTCTGAACTGACTGGGAGACTTCAGGAAGGGCTGATCCAATTGGCGTGAGTCGCCAACGTGTATTAAAAACCATGTGTATCGTTGAGTCCTAAGTCCGAACTTGTGGGGGTGCCTTAAAAGTCCTTAATTTAATTCATTTACAGCTTAACGTGAGAAATTGTTTAAAGTATGCTTTATAATATATTTATGAATTAACATTTAAATGGCCCTTCTGTGCTAGATGAGGTATTAATTTACGCTTGGTTACTAGTGGCTGAGGTGGCGGTCTAACACGCGCTTATTGGGACGTGTGGGTGGTGGTATGGCTGAGCAATCGAGCAGTGTTAAGGAACACACCAGGGTGTTAATTTCATTATGTTGTAAGATGAGAAACAACATGAATGTCCTAACGTAGGGTAAGAAAGTGCTATGCTAAATGTTTCTTTAATTTAGATGTTGGAACATAATATAATAAACTTTGTAGATGCTATTGTGGTGCTATTACAGCCATAACTGTGAAATTGTTAATAAATTAGATTTAGTTACAACTTTCCTCACTCTTTCTGAAGTTCTGAAGGATTGGCACCCTATAAGTATACGTTCCATTGTGTTCCTTTGGGCCCGTAGCCCCCGGCCTTCGCTCATTGGTTATATTAATCAAATCACAGCTTAAATAAGTGTTTTCAGTGATTAGATCTGGTTATGAAGGAGCCGGCATACTCCGGCGGCCGGCTTCATAACAATATAGATGGATGGAATTCACTCTATACTTATCTGTGTGGTCCACCATCACCACTTCAGCGTTAGGTCGTTACATCCAATAAAACATATAATTAACAAACAAAGAGATTTGAACTAAGCCGTTTTAAAACAATTGTTATTTAATTTCTTAATTATATATGATAATCCGATGTATAATTCAGAGAGAACTTCTGATTTACGACGGTGAATTATTAAAATTAATGATCTTTTTGGAGGGGACGTAGTCTGTCGAATACTAAATCAACATAAAGAATTAGATCTACGATTGATTGATTGATTGAGATTGATTGCTTAACGTCTCATATTAATAACAACTTGGCTAATCGAGACGAAGGGTGGGACTTAAAGGACGACGCGGGGGGACAAGGGGTGGACAAGCCTGCGCTGGTCAGAACCAGCCACAAGCGTATGGTTGATTGATTGATTGAATATTGCTTAACGTCTCATATTTATGCACTTTGGCTAATCGAGACGATGAGTGGTGATAGATGAGGATGAAGTATGAACCGAAGGGAAACCCGGTACCGTCACGTAGCCTTACTACCTTTCGAAGAAAGTACCAAGGGGACCCCCAAAAACCCGGCTTAACGTCCCCCTCCCGACAGGACGGTGTAACCTTGACCGTCATATATGTTTTCCTCCACTAACCCGGACTGCCGAGCAGACGTCAAGGAGAAGGAAGCCGTTACACTAGCTTTCGAAGCCCTCCATCTGCTCCTAACCGCGGTAATACGTGATTTACAGGGTAGAGCGTCACCCACTCTATCCATGACCACGCCCGATTCTGGCTTAACTTCGGTGTTCGAGTGGGAACCGGATAACGAGCTCGGCTTAAACCGCTGGCCACAAGCTATGGGGGAACGTGGGTTTCCCCCCACGTCGGTGTCGTCCTCCTCCTGTTTCATCATCCGTCCGAGTTGTCATTGTCGTCGCCGTCGGGGATTAGTCAAAGGAAGGGGAAAGTTCCCCGACGACGACCCAGAGCTCGTCATTAGTTTCAGGGAGATAAACTCCCCTAATCACGAGCCCAACCACGAGAAGTTGCGGAGTTGGAATTTCTACGAGAAACAACGTCACACACACACAGAAGTAACGTACGTACACGTACAACAGTGCATATAGGCCAAAGCGGGACTATGATTGATATTGTGTAATATGAGAAGAGGGAGATATAGGGCGTTTACTCTGAGGAAATCCTAACCAATATATGTGTGATTCTAATTTTAAAGTGAATTAATTATCATGAATTTTATAACATATTCGGAGCATGACGATTTTTTTTAAAATTCCGTGTCCAGAAAACCATGGACCAACAAGACCAGCTACCGGGGTATTCTTCGGATGAAGAAGACCAGAGGCAGAGGGGACGGGCCGTCCACGAGCATGAACGGAGAGCCCTCGAATTTGTTTTTAGGCGCTGTGGACCAAAATCCAGACCATTGGTATGGTGGAATACGTCGAACACACTAACCTGGCCAAAGTGCTGTACTGTGGCAATGCACTGTCACTTTTGCAGCCACCCACAAAATTCTATGGGTGAAGGGGAGAAACGGTCTGGACGAACGATTCACCGTCTTTATCCAGTACGTCCGAAACACGTGGATTGAAGGCGTGGGTCCGGTGAAAATAAGCGTTAAAGGACAGAAGAGGCGGACGAGCAACGACACTGAGTCGTTCCATAGAGTCCTTATGACCTGGCCGAGGTCGCACCCAAATGGGCTGGGCGGCAATGATTAAGAAACTTTTTTCTTTACAACAGTTGACGTACGTCAAATAAAGAGACGAATGACATTGATGTAGTGGGGATTCGGAACCGGTTTCCAGCTAATAGGTGACATCAGACGTGTCACAACGGAACATCAAGTGTTCGGAGCGAGTAAGGGGCGGGATAGAGCGGCGAGCAGGCTGACACGTGTATCTATACGCCTTGGTGTCAAACAAAACTCTGCAAAACACTAATGTTAGCATTAAAACTGTTAAATTAAATTTGAAAATAATTAAAAATTTAAGACTGACCGCATAAAGATTCCTAGTAGTCCTATAATGTGTAGGCTTATTTACGCGGCTGCCGCTATAAGCGGCCATTGAGAAATGACCGCACCTCTATGTTGAACTAAAATTTGAAAATGTATATTCAGATAGGTAATGCCTATTCAATTTCCAAGTTTTAAAGTTTTTATTTTCATATTTGGCCTACTGCAATTCCTCAAATGTTGGAAATAATCCTAACACCTGATTCCCATAAAAAATGTCATGAATACAAATTATATCTGTGAAAGTTTAGTTAAAAAGGAGGCCTAAATATTCAACCAAACAATCGTTTTTTAAATATTGTTAGCATATACCGCAAGTGTTTATTATTCTTTTCATAGCTCTCCGAAGTCATGCGGGGATATTAATGATCAACTCGAGCAAGCCAATCAGCCGATATGTTCGTTTTTCATTGTTTAAGAAAGGCCGGTTACACCTGCTGAACCCTGAAGCTGTATCTGAAACTCTGGCACCCCACTCCAGAAATGAGGAAGATCTCTACCAAAAAAAACCTTCAAAAACTTAATGCAAACTAGAAGAAAAAGCTTTTTTTTTAAAGTTTGAAATTGGATACATTTTTTACCTATTGTATTTTGTTATTTGCCGTATTTACTTACTATTTTCCCCTCCACTTAAATCATGACTCTATCATCATCATCATCACATCATGTGCTCCAGCAATTGGAGAAAGTAAAAAAACCCTCGGGGTGAGGAAATTTTTGGGCGCTGCTCAATTTGGGGTAGGGCTATTAGAATGCAATAGTGTCAGAGGAATTTTTAAAAAACACCGTTTCTTTTCTGGGAAAGTTTTTCAATTGTTTTTAAAAAACATTCCTGTCAAAATGGAGTATAGCCTATATTTTGTGCTTAGACCACTTTTTAATCCTAGGGTTTTTTAAAAAAAAAGTTTTTTGGGCCCATAGCTACTTTTAAATACCCAAAAGGGTTTTTTAAATTTCTTTCAAATGTTTTTTTTTTTAATTTTTAAATTGGGTGGGTGGGCCAGGCAATAGTCTTACATTTTTTCCATACCCCCAAATTAAAATTAAAACCCTTTAAAAGGGACTACAACAAACAGGCTGGGTCAAGTAGGCCTCCGGTACTGTATGAGAATTAAAATTTTCCCAAAATTTGATAAGGCCTTAGCCTTCCCTTTTTTTTCTAGGCAAAAAGCTTTGATAATTTTATTTAAAAAATTTGCAGGTTTTCACCCAGTAGCAAGGCTAATCTCTATACAATGTCACTTCTGCACATTATCTGTCAAATTTCTTCCCAAGGGGGGCCTAGGCCTATTTGTCAACAATAATAACAACATTTTTACGTTTCTTTTTTCTGTTAAAAAATTGCTAGGATGGCCTAATACTAATATAGTTTAAAAGGAGCGCTGAGAATTGCGCGGAGACAGTTTAGGCGCTCACTTTCTGTTTTTTTTTTTCCGGTTAAAGGGTTTTTACCACTCTTATCAAATTTTACATAGAAACGTTTTAAAAAGAATAAATCTTTGTTTTACAGTACACGTATTCCTAAAATTAAACAATTTATTTTAATAAAAAAAAGTGAAAACTCCTAAATTACTAAAATTTTGGTCAAACCCCTGGAATTTATTTTTTCAGATTTTTTTTAAATTTAAATTTGCATACTGCACTGCGATTCTCTAGATCCCCGTAAAATTATAATTCAAGCCACTACGTTATAAATTCACGCATGTTTTGGGACCTCCCATTCCCTAAAACAAAACTGTAAAGGGGCATTAACCGTCTTGAAAGCGCGTTACCCTGTACAACCGGGGCCCTGTTTAATTCTTTTGGCCTTTTCCCCCCGTCGTTTGGATTGCATATGCTTAAACTCTCATATTAGCAACTTCTAGACGAGACAAAGGGGAGGGACGTAAGGGATGACGCGGGGGCACAAGGGGTGGACAGGCCTGTGCGGGTAAGAACCAGCCACAAGCAAAGGGGGGGGGCAGGGGTTCCCCCCCACGTCGTGGTCGTCTCCGTCTTGTCTCATCGTCGTGTTGTTTTGTCGTCCCCGTCGCAGGTAGTCAAAGGAAGGGGTTCCCCGACGAAAACCCCAGAGCTAGCCTTTTGGGTTCAGGGAGTTAAACTCCCCTATTCAGGGGCCAAAACCCCGAGAAGGGACGATTGGGGAATTTGAAGCAGGCGTTGACGCGATCATCGCCAAGAAACGCTGGAATGAAGAGATATTGCCCAAAGGTCGATAAGTCAATTAGTCGAAAATTCCACAAAAAGTTTCCTTGTTGGGGACACATAATGAATATCAAGTCAACATGCTTCATGGATTTATTTTTATTTTTATGTGAACTGTCATAGTTTGTCGATCAATTACTAAGGTTAAGATTGATTGATTGATTGGATATTGCATTACGTCTCATATTTATGCAACTTGGCTAATCAAAGAACAAAGGGGAGGGACGGTAAGGTGACGCGGGGGGACGAGGGGTGGACAGGCCTGTGCTGGTCAGAACCATCAACAAGCATATGGGAGGGCAGGGTTTCCCCCACGTTGTGGTCGTCCCGTCTGTGTCATCATCCCTTGGGACTACCTCCCCGACTAAGGTTAAGAAAGGGTGATAAGTTTTTCACAATTTTCATAAGACCAAAAGTTCTTCATATGATAAATTTAAATTCAGTTGGAGTCTCAAACCATCATACTTAAAGCAGTCATTCAACAAATGATGAATGGATAGCAACACATCACACGTGTCGCAAATCGGAGCAATCTAATCTCTAGTAAAAAGGTAGGCATGGGTGAGGTGTGTGTGCCCTATTCGTACTCGTGCCAACACAACCTCCTCACGACGAGAAAGTATGGAAGAAGGGAAGAAGGGGAAAAATACTTCAGATTCCAAGAATCCCGGAACAAAACTTCCTCCCGACGAGAAAGTAGGGGGTATTAGTATAAGTAGTTTTAGGGCACTTTTAACAGCTAAGATTATTCGCTCCTCCAAGATAAAACAATTTCTATAAGTGTGAGTTACCACCATGTATACTTCTTTCCAGGGGGAGGAACGTCAGGGGAGACGCGGGGGGACAAGGGGTGGACAGGCCTGTGCTGGTCACAACCAGCCACAAGCATATGGGGAGGAGGGCAGGGGTTCCCCCACGTCATGGGCGTCCCTTTGTCTGTGTTATCATCCGTCCGTGTCGTCATTGTCGTCGCCGTCGGGATTGGATTGGATATTGCTTTACGTCTCATATTTATGCAACTTGGCTAATTTGAGACGAAGGGAGGGAAAGTAAGGATGACGCAGGGGGACAAGGGGTGGACAGGCCTGTGCTGGCAAAACCCAGCCCCCAAGCAAAATGGGGGGTGCGGGGGTTTACCCCACGTGGGGTGGTGTTCCGTCTGTGCACCCATCCGCCCGGGTTGTTTTTTTTTTTTTGCCGTGGGCCCCGAGGCTAGTTTCAGGGACGGGGTTCCCCCGACGACGACCCAGAGTTTCGCGTTTAGGGGAGGTAGCAAAGGGGGGGGGAAATTTCCCCCGGGACGACGACCCAGACCACCCCCATTGGGTTTACGGGGAGTAAAACTCCCCTAATTCAGGGGCCAAAACCCCACGGAAAGGTTTGGGGGTTGGGGAAAAAACTAGGGGGGCGAAACCCCCCTTCTTTAAAAAAGGAGGGAACAACTACACCCCAGGTTATTCTGTTGTGAGTCGTAAAAGGACATTTTTCCTGACAACCCCTGGGTAGAATAAAAAAAAACCCCAAACATTTTCCCCCCGTCTGGACAAAAACCAGCCCAACCCCCTGAATTTTAACAAACTTTTAAAACGGAAAAATGTGAGGCCACAAACGGGGCCAATTTACATTCCTGAAACAAAACTGCGGGCAGTAAGACTTGCTATCTCACACTGCCCCAAACATAAACCCCCACGGGCTGTAGGGAGGGAAACAAACCGGGGCGCAGTCCCGAGTTTTAAAAAAGCACTTTAGGGGCCCAAGAAAATACAAAAGGTAGTAACAAATCTTTTCATTTCTGGCCAAAACGTTTTTACCCCTTTCCGTCCCCGGGAAAACCCCACTCAAAAAAAAAAACACATTCAGTAGAAACCCCGAAGAAAGTCCTTGTACTGGGGAGACCGAAAAAAAACAGAACAAAGAGCGAAAAAAAAACACGTCCACCTCCGACAAGAAAAAAACCCCTGACACTGAAAGGACGGGCCGCTGCGCTGGGTGTACTTTTACCCCTGTGTAGATGCCAGGAAAAAGGTGTGGGGGCCGGCGGGGTCATTTCCGGATGTTGCAGGGCAAAAAGAATGGAAAATTATTCAAAATTGTATGATGCCCCTTAGCTAGACGGAAAAAGGGGGAACTGGGCCCAAAAACCCGTAAGAAAAAACCGGCAACCCCCAACCCGGTTAATTTGTAAACCCACAGGATACAGATAAAGGGAACAATATCAATGGAAGTTTTTTTCCCAGTTTTTCCCCTATCCCTCTCCCATTCTTGGTGAGTTTTTTGCCCAAAGGTTGGTAATGCTGAAAAAACATTTTGCCAACAAATAAGGAGACACAAATCAATCAAAGGGAAAAGGGGGCCCCTTTTAAATCTTACCCCCGGGGGGAAAAAGCCGGGGGCACAAGAAGGGAAGGGCCCACCCCCCTCTCGGGGGAAAATTTTAAAAGTTATATTTGCCCAATTTTTAAAATTTTAAAAAAGGACCGGGGAATACCCCCTCAAAATTTGGGGCATTTAAAATTAAAATTCAAAATTTAATTACATTTTCAGTAGGTGTGTATAAAAATTTTTATAATATATAAATCCCAGTATATAGCCCCACTTTTTTACGGGTTTAGTTTTGGGCCACATTCATTTCTAAATAACTTTTATGGTTTCAATAATTTTTTTTTTTCTAGTTTGTACAATAACAATCTCACGTCACTCACCCCTTTCATAGATACAAATACATACAATCCCAGCTCTTTAACAATCTAAATTACTCTATCTAACTCGATCCCCTACACAAAAAATTAATTGTTTTAAATTTTTTAAAGTTGCATACAAAGATAGGATATTACAAATTTAACCAGAAATAAGGGTTTTTTTGTAAGTAAACACAGACATTGATAAATTAAAAATGAAAAAAAATTTAAAAAAAAATAAAAAAATTATTGTAAACCCTTTTTTTAATTTTTCAATTTCAAATGTACGTTTAAATTTAAAACAAGTCACTTAAAAAAAAAAACAGCAAACCCAAAACTTTTTGTAAAAAAAACCGAAGTGCTCATAATGACAGAAAAATTTTGGGAATGTAAAAACAAAATTCGTGCCAAAATAAAGGGCGGTTTTCCCCGCCGAGCTTAAAAAAAGCTTCCCCTTTCAAAAAACCCCCGTAAATAAATGGGAAGACCATACCCCCTTTTATTCAAAATTTCAAAAAATTTGGGAAACGGTAAAGAAAGCCCCCTTAATTTCTTGTACTTTAGCGCAAAACATTTTAGAACGGGAAAAAAAAAATTTTTCTTTCAGTCTCTTGATTTGATTTGTTTTTAAATTACAAGCTTTCAATTCCCCTAGAGGGAAAACCCCGGAGAACCTAGGGTAATGACTCCCTTTTTTTTTTTCCCCCAAAAACACGCAACCAAAATCCCGGGATGTTTTGAAAGTGCCAGCAAAGCCAAAAAGTATGGGGGGGAAAGGGTTCCCCCACGTCGTGGTGGGTTTTTTGTCGGGTTGTAATCATCCGTCCGTGTTGTCTTTGGGTCCCAATCCGGGGAGGAATTTAAAAGGGAAAGGGGGAAAGTTCCCCGGGGAACGACCCAGAGTCCCCTTTATTTTCAGGGAATAAAACTCCCCTAATCAGGGGGGCCAAACCACAGAAGGTCCCGGGAATTCATGCAACCTCATCCTTGTAGAGAACGGTTGTACGTTCAGGGGGTTGAAGACAAAAACTGATTTCCCATTATAAAATATTCCTCACCTTTAGCTTTTTGGGTTTGACTTTGGAAAAAAATCACTGAAATCATTTTTTGGTGCGTTGACAAGTAAGTTTAAAAATAGAAATCCTATTTGAAGGCTATCAACCCCCTTTTTTAAAAACGTATTGTTTTTCCTTTTAGTGATTTTACGAAAAAATTTAAAGAGCTGGCAAAAGTTTGGGGATGCTACAAAAAAACCCCAAAACTACATTCAAAAACTTTGTGGGAAAAAAATCTTCAAGGTTGGGAACCCCCCGATCCGACTGCAAAAAAAAATTTAAACCCTAATTATTTTACTATTTTAAATTTTTAAAAATCTTTACTTTCAAATTAAACTTTTAAAGTAATCATGAAATTTATAATTTTTGGTATCAAAAAATAAATATAAAAGGGTTTACATGAGGGTGCACATTTCAGATTTATTCTGACTAAACTGCATGATTGTTTTGGGGAAAATTTGGGGTTTAAATTGAAGATATGAAAATTAAAAAAAAATAAATTCGTTTTTTAGAATCTACCCACTTCCCCCAAATTAAATTTTTCAGTAGGGGAAAAAAACCGACAAGGTAGCTTGAGAACAACACCACAGCCCTGAAATGAGAAACCCACAATGCTGTCAATGAAACGGGGAAAGGGTTGCTATTTTTTGGGACTATCTCAAAAGGGAATTTTTTGAAAAATATTTCTAAAATGAAATTTAAAAAAGGGTGGGCTAAATTTTAAAAACCCGATGGTTCCCCTTGGCCAGAAAAAAAAAGATTTTCGTTAATTAAAGGGGGCCATGCCAAACCTGTTTCCAAAGGGTTTTTCAAAAGGTCGTTCTCAAAATAAAACAAAAATTTGTCATAGAGAAGACAAGATCTAGCGGTGCAAAATCCTTACCTTCTCCTCACTACTACAGGGGAAAATACAATTCATTTTTAAGCTTTTCCCTCGCCCCCCGGGCATAAAAAAAGTTCGTCGTAGGGAATTTGGGTTTGGAGGCCAGGGGAAAAAGGAAATCAATGGGACTTAACCCCACAAGCTCATCCCGTACCATGAACTAACATTTTTGGAAAAAGGGGGTTTTTTAAATTAAGCCCCAAAAACACAACAAAAAAAACAGAACAAAAAAAACAGCACCACAAAGTGTGTCAAGCCTCAAATTTCCGCACTGAAGAAGCCAAAAAACCAACCAAACATAAACTGCCCAACCCGTTTTGAAAAGGAATAGACGGAGAACAACACTGAGATCACAAACGCTTTACTGAGTACACAAAACCATCCCCCTATGGAAAGGGGAAAAGACATTCTCTTAAAAAAAACAAAACGTCTAAATTTAACCCCATCAAGGAAAAAACAGAAGCCCAAAGCCATTGAGTGGGGGGCCCAACAAGAGCGGGAAAAAGAGCGGAACTAAGAGGGGGAAAAAAACACAGCACATAAAAACCCAGTCAAAGGGTCTAATCTCAATTTAAAGAAACCCAGCACTTTTTGAAATCAAATCCCCAGGCGGACGGACCGAAAGACGGAGTGCTTTCTCGACAAGCGAAATAGAATAAAAGGGGGAAATAAACCTTTTGTCTGGGGCTGGAAACCCAAATACAAAAAAGCCCTTTGGGAAGGTTGGGGGCCAAAAACCATTAAACAGAATGATTGGGAAAGAGAACGAGGACACAGCCAAAAACTTAAAAAACAACACATACACTTGGGCATGGGCACTGATTTAAATCTACTGTTGAGTGGGCCCCAAAACAAAACTACTAACCCGCAGCAAAAAAAAAATTTTAAATCCCCGTACTGTGGGGGCCACAGTGGAGACCATGGGGAGTGTAAAATGTGGAGACTGGGGACCAGACCGAAGAACACGGACAAAAAAACGTCCGCCCCAGACAAAACAACAGAAACCGGGCGCAAGGGGTTTTTGCTGTGTGCGAAATTTTGGGTGCGGTGGGGGGTAGAATCGAAAGGGGCGGGCGGCGAGGGGCCATATCGAAACTGCCAATCAAGGTTTAAATTTACTTTTCATCAAAAACGTGTTGATGGGCAGTGGGCATGTGCTTTTAAGTGTGGAATTAAAATTTTTTTGTGGGGAATATATGTTTTTGAGGCTAAACGTGGGCGACCTAATTGTAGGGAAAATATCCCCCATTTTTCAGGGATTTTTTTTTTAATTATTGGGACTAGCTTAAAACGTGCATTTTCCTCAAACGCAATACTTGGGAAATAAAAAACCGTTTCCATGAAAAACGATCCCCCCAGTTGGCATTGGCCCCTTTATTGTATTGCTTGGGAATAAGTTTTATAGTGAGCCATTTTTATCCAGGGCGAAACTTTTAATCTGTAAATCTTTGAGGGATTGGGGGAGGTTGAAAGTACTATAAAGAAAAAGTTTTTAGTTGTTTTAAAAAACTGGTTTTTTTTGTTTTATTGGGAATATAGAAAAAACAATCTGTTTTTTTTCCCCCCCCCCCCCCCCCCCCTTTGGGAACGCCCCCTAAAAATTATTAACCTATAGGGAAAGGGATACCCTATTCCCAATTTCCCCAATTGTTTCCGTCAATATAATTAACACACCCCAGCACCCGGTTAAAAAAAACAAAAAAAAAGCACAGAAACCACACCACTAAGTGTGTCCCAAAACCCATAAATTTTTCACTGAACGAAAACTAACACCAACCAAAGTAAACTGCACAAAACCCGTGCGGACGGAATGACGGAGAACAACACTGAGATCAAAAGGGGGCTTTACTGAATTTGCAAAAAAAACCCCCTTTTGTTTTCGACAGAAAAAGACATTCTTTACGGTAACAGACATCAGCTGAAAAACATTTAGCAGAAACAGAAACCAAAGGGCCCTGTCCTGTGGGGGGCCAAAAAAAGAGGGGAGCTAAGAGCGGGAAAAAAAAACCAAAAGCATATAAAAACCCTGGGCAAGGGGTTTATTCACATTGAACAGAAAAAAAGTAAATTTTTGAACATCGACCTTTTCAGGCTGGCCGAACGGAACAGACCGGGGGTACAACACTTAGATGATGAAGCAGGACAGAATAAAGAGAAACTTAACCCCTTTTAGTTAGACAAAAAAACCGAAACCTTCTGGGGAGAACAAAAAATTAAACAAAAATTTTGAATGAGAATGAGAACCCCCGCAAAGACTTGAACCCGAACACATACGCAGAACGAAGCCCAACTCTGTTACTGAGGGGGCCCAATGAGACCAGAGGAAAAAGGCGCGGGAAAAACACACGTCCCCAAGGAAAAAGAACAAAAGACCCACTGCGAGGGGGAACTCTCCGCCCGTGTCGTGGGAGGTAAGGTGTAACCCCAAAACCACTGTGGCCCGGGGCCCCCCATTACGTGCGCGCGCATCCCCGGGGCCCAAATTTTATTCACTATTTTAGGTGTGCGCCGTAGATACGGCCGCCTTACGGGGCCGTTCACGGGGCCCCCAGCCGTAACGAACCCATTCCCAATGCTCAGTCTGTCTACCTTTCCCCTTGGCAGAGGCGCGCAGACAGGGGACTTTTAAAACCCTCGCATGGTTTTTTACAATGGGGTCTAGGGATGTGATTATTGTAAATTTGTTGCTGGTAACATGAATTTTATATTTAAATTTTTTAAAAATTATATATATATCATTGTTTGGGGAGGGGATTACTATTTCCACACATTTGAGGACTAAAAATCTGCCTCGATGCAACAGGGCTATCGAAATGTTAGTATTTTATAAGGGATTTAAACACAGCGGAACAACCCCCCCCCCCAAAAATATTTTTTTCTCTTTTTATTTTTAACCCCCATGGAAAGTTTTTAAGGACTCGGCAAGCTGCCTTTTTGTTTTTATTAAAAAAAATTAAAAAAATGGTAGGCAATTTTATTCTATATTTAAAAACCCCCTCTGAAGGAAAAGTCTTGTCTTTGAAGTCGGGATATTTAAATTTCCAAAAAATTTTTGAAGAGGGGGTTCCAAAAATTTCCCATGGGAATGGGCCCAAAGGGGGGACAGTTACACCCCACTTAAAATGGAAAGTAAAAATTTTTTAAAAAATTTCCAAAGCATTTTATCTCTTTTTAAATGCCCTTAATATGCTACCTTTTTGAAAAAGTGAAAATAATAAAAAAATATTTAGTATAAAAATTTTTTTTTGATATTGGTTTTTCTCTGTTGCTGTGCAAACCCAACGGGGGTTTACCCTTTCATCTGCTATTTCAAGAACCCGGGGTTTTCCCTTTTTTTTTATTTGCTACTACTTTTTTCAGAAACCCAAAGGGGTCTATTCTGGAATTTAGCTGGACTTCCTTGAAATTTTTTAGGCAGGGCTTGAAATTTGCAAAGGGGGGAACATGGAAATAGAAAAAAACCAAAAATAAATACTTTATAGTTAATTGCTGCGTGAGCCTACATTTCAGAAAAAAAAAAATACTTAAGGAAAAAAAAATTTAAAATTAAAAAAAAACTATTGGGGTGTTCCAGGGGTTTAAATTTAAACTTGTCCCCTTTTACCTTTAAAAATATACTCAGTAAATTTTGGGAACCCCTTGAAAAGGCTCAACTATTTTCTTGGGAATTCCTCCGAAACGTAAATGTTTTTTCAAAAACCCATTTTTAAAAAACCCAAATTTTCAAAATGGGTTTCCAAAACCGTTTAAGAGGACTCCCGTAAAGGTTAAGTTTTTATACCTTAAAACGGGAAAAGTGCTTGTTCAACCCTGTGAATTTTTTAAAATTTGAAATTGGGATTGTGATCAACGTAGGGGTACGTGATAGGAAATTAAATTTTATATTAATTTTTTAAATGGGGCTTTTTGGAAAGGCATGAAAAAAAAAAATTTTTTAAACAACTAAAAATAAAAAAGAAGGGTTGTGACACAATTTTTAAATTACGCTTGTAATGGAACCCGGGTTCTCCGGGGTCTCCCCTTAGACCTTTCCTTAACCAAAAAAAATATTTTTCGGATAGTCATTTGGGGGGGTCAAAAATGCAAATATCAAACTATAAAATTTTTTCAATAAACTTGGGTTTCCTACCAAAAAAGCAAATCGCCCACAATAATATTTAAAAAGTAGTAATGGGAATTAGAAAGGGAATCAAAGCTCGCAAACAAGTAAAGGTGGTAAATGGGGGGAAAGTGAAATCACACAGAAAAAAATGGGGGAAAACGGAAAAAAGAAGAGATCAAAAAATTTAAAACCGGGGCTGCCCGTGGGGGGGTAGAGGAATTGGGCTGAGCCTGGGGAAGGAGGCCCTAGTTCAAGGCTAAGATGTCGCGAAAACATCCCTCGAGCTATCAGAATGAATAGCAATGACTGGCAGGGCGACACGAGACCGGTGTCCCAATGTGAGCGATGAAACACTGAGCCGCCATAAAGTGGGAAATTTAAATCCGCTCGACTGTTTTAGCGAACACGATTATAATTGGCTTCGGGGAACAGCCCAAAGGGGTAAAGATGCAGCCAAGGCTTACATACATCCCGATCGTTGTTAGCGTGAAGGCCACACGGAAACCAAAAGGGTATATGGCGGAGAGCGAAGCCAGCTAGGGCGAGTTTTAGCGCGAGCGGGTTAAGGCAAAAGACAGTTTTTGGGGGAAATTTCCCCATGATTCCACGGGGTTAGCTCAGCTGACCGACGAGGAGCTAAGGAAAACAGCAAGGAAAGTCGTGGCAGTTACTCGGCGGAGGGCAACGTGCCTGCCCGACTTCACGATGAAGTTACGACGGTAATACTTAGGACGGCCTAAGTCTCGGGGGTCGAGAAGTTGAAAGTGATTTGATAGTGAGCGAAGTGGAGCGGTAGAGCGTACAGCGAGTTGGAATATTATTTGAAATTGAAAGTGATTTGATAGTGAGCGAAGCGGAGCGAACAGTGAATTGGAATATTATTTGAAATTGAGAGTGATTTGATAGGGAGCGAAGCAGAGGGAATCGACGCGGCTTAAACTGTAATTTAAAATTGATCCGTGACGGACGGTACGAACTAAAGAGAACAACAACCAGGACAGTAAGTGAATCTGATCAAACGACCGATGCAAGCAGTGACGACGCGGGAATCGAATGTATCGATCGACGGCAGTGAAGTGATCGTCTTCACCAGACGAAGCTGACGGCATCATCAGGAAGACTCAGAATATCACAAACTTGGATTACTTCGTACCCAGTGTGTGTGTATTTATTTAAATCGACAACCCTGATTTAAATACTGTCCCCATCGGACAATCATCAACGACCATCGCAGTAAAAGCAGACAGATGAGTACAAACACCACAGTCTTAATAATAGTAATTTAGTAGATTCAAGGTCCATCAGACCACTGTCAACTTGGGCTCAGCCACCTCATTTATAATAGAAGGATCCGACTAGGTAGGGCTTATATAATTTGTATCACCATTTATCAACCGTAACAATATACCAGGAATTGTAACCACTACACGTTTCACAACCACTGTAGATTGTGCATGACCTAATGTCCTGTCACTAGACCAATAGTGTTTTGGGAGGGTCTGTACCAGCTGCAGCGGAACGAGACACGGCACCAGACATCCAGTCGGGGGCTGAAGCCAGACAAATTGTCTGCAATTTATCATTTGTCCTAGTAGAATTTATATTCCAGGATTAGGGAAATCCAGCCACCGGATTAACCTGAGCTAATTGGTTCACCCAATTAGTGCATTAGAATTAGCATTATTGTTAGTCTAAGGAAATCAAGGTGTGAGTAGTCAATGGCGCCCAACAATTAAGGAAATCAAGGTGTGATAAGGAGGAAAGTCGCGTATGTGACAATATAGCGTCCAACCAGGGGCGTTTAAGACTGTCGAATGTGACAATATGTCGTCCAACTAAGGGGCATGAATCTTTAAATAGCGACCCAGAGATTAAGAATAGACGTGTAGGAAACCGAAAACTGTAATAAAATAAATATTTAGCACAGTTGAGGTGAGAGGCGGGGAAAGAGCGGTATAGTCGAAAACGGAATACAAAGTAAGTGCGAAAGAGACAGGAGACGGGAGTGATAAGGAAAGTAGGGTAGAGGGTTCACTACGATAGGGACACCCCTGAAGGAAAAAGAAAATGAGCAAACAACCGAGCGAGAAAGGAAAAATGGCTGAGTACGAAGAAGTAGAATTTGCAAACGGGATAGAACCTAGGGAGAACCAAGAATACATGAACATGGGGAAAATGCAGGAAAATCAAGGACGGAGGCGACAGTAATGCAAGAGATAGTAAAATTATTAAGGGAAACTAAATCGGAGTAAAGCGAATTGACACAAAAATAACGAGAGAAGCAGAAAAAAAACAACAGAGGAAACACAGGCAGAACTAAAGCAAATTGACACAAAAATAACAAATCAAGCAGAGGAAATACAGTTAGAGCTAAAGCGAATTGACACAAAAATAACAGAACTAGCAGAAGATACAAAAGAAGAGCTAAAAGGAATCAAAAAGAGAGTAGATCAGCAAACAGGAAAAATAATGGTAATAACTGAACAATTAGAACGAATAGTTGAAGAACAAGAACGAATGAACAAAAAAATCGATAAATGGGTAAGAGAACTACAAGAAGTAGACGAGAAAGTAGACAGACAAAAAACAGAACAAAATGCGATCAACATAAGAATGTGCATACAATCGGAGGAACTGCAGACAAAGCTGAAGGAAGTAGAGGAGAACATGAAGGGAGAAATAGACAAGGAAAGGGAAGAAATGGCAAGGGAAAGGGAGGAGATGAAACAAGAGATGGAAAGAATGAGACAGGAAATAGAAAGCATGAAGTTAGAAATGTCAACACAAAACACGGACATGGAACGATGGACCGAAGGCCGAATGAGAAGGATAGAGAACAACATGCAAGTATGTAGAGAACAATGGGATGGAAGAATGATTGAGGAGGATGAACGATTCGACAAACGAGACAAGATCATCACTGGACAGTTATACATGATGGAACAACAAATAAAGGGGAGAACCGAGCAAACAGAAGAAACTATGCGCACCTTAATCAAAGAAAACAACGCGAGGGACAAAAGAGTGGAACATGACATAGGAACAATATCTCAAACGTAGGGGCAATAAAGGCAGAAATAGCAAGAGCTAAGGAGAAAGGGGAAAAGTATCACAAGCGAGTGGAGGAAATGGAGATGCATTTATACCACACCGAGAAAGATTGGAGGGAACACATAACGAGGATGATAGAGGAAGAAAGAGGAGACAAGCGGATAATAGAAGAAGAAAAATACACACCGCCAAGAGAAGATATCTTGCAACAGAGTATAGAACAACAGATCACAAGGGAATGAACAAAAAGAAAAATACGAATGCAGACAGTGGGATGGAAAGAAAAAACTATGTCAGAAAAAATGGCAAAAGAGAAATAAAAATTTGCTAATTTTCCCAACGATGCATCCACTAGAGTTCTAACAAAATAGAAGGAAGATTTGAGATGTTGAGATAACAGCAAGGGAAAAACTGGGACTGGGAATACAAAGTTTCGCGGGAACGTGGCGATGGGCAAAGGAACGTAATTTCAAGACATATCAAGAATTTAAAACAAGCATTTCTAGAGCGATACTGACCCAGTTCGAACAAGGGAAAAATCATGAAACAGGTATATAATGGGAAATACCCAGGGAGAAGTGCGGGAACAATGTCCGACTACTTCAAGAAACTGATAAAGCAAGCAGAATATTTGGATTGTAAGATACAGGAACCGGCGCTAGTACAGCAACTAGTGGGCCATTTCAAGGAGGAAATTAAAATAGCGTTGATCGATTTAAATCGACAACCCTGATTTAAATACTGTCCCCATCGGACAATCATCAACGACCATCGCAGTAAAAGCAGACAGATGAGTACAAACACCACAGTCTTAATAATAGTAATTTAGTAGATTCAAGGTCCGTCAGACCACTGTCAACTTGGGCTCAGCCACCTCATTTATAATAGAAGGATCCGACTAGGTAGGGCTTATATAATTTGTATCACCATTTATCAACCGTAACAATATACCAGGAATTGTAACCACTACACGTTTCACAACCACTGTAGATTGTGCATGACCTAATGTCCTGTCACTAGACCAATAGTGTTTTGGGAGGGTCTGTACCAGCTGCAGCGGAACGAGACACGGCACCAGACATCCAGTCGGGGGCTGAAGCCAGACAAATTGTCTGCAATTTATCATTTGTCCTAGTAGAATTTATATTCCAGGATTAGGGAATCCAGCCACCGGATTAACCTGAGCTAATTGGTTCACCCAATTAGTGCATTAGAATTAGCATTATTGTAAGTCAATATGGCGCCCAACAATTAAGGAAATCAAGGTGTGATAAGGAGGAAAGTCGCGTATGTGACAATATAGCGTCCAACCAGGGGCGTTTAAGACTGTCGAATGTGACACGCTGTTCAATTGTCTAGGTTTGTTAATATTAAGTGAATTGAGCTGAATTGGTTTAGCAGACATGGATGAAGAACCTTTGAAGAAGAAAGCTAAGCATACACTTAGGGGACAATGTAGAGAAGTAGTTTACAAGGTAGCTTGCTATTTTCGAGATAAAGGCGAAGAACAAAAACATTCGCGGAAGCATTATACCGAAGAGTGTGCAGACGCAACAGGCGTGCCTGCAGTTTATATAAAGAGTTTATGTAGGAAATCACGGGACACCATTGACCGCGAGGATGAAATTACATATAACGTGTGTGAATACTTCAAAAATAGCGAGAAAACAAAAACTAATTACATTATGGAAACATCCGAAGCAACAGGTTATTCCCAATCTTTGATAAAACAATTATTAAAAGAAGGCGAAACAAGTATGGCGAAAGGTGAACTTAAGTTTTCTACCCCTCAGGGAAAAAAGAAAGCACGACCGAATAAAGCAATAGTTTTTTTTTTTTTTTTTTTTTTTTTTTTTTTAACGATTCTTTTTTTTTTTATTGTCATAGAACATAGAACATACATGACTCATACACCATAGCAAAATTGTACAAATAAATAACTAATGTTACATAGGCCTACAGAAATAAATCTAACAAGAATATAATCAAAAAACCCACAAAGCCTGAAAAAGGCTTAACTGTGGGGTAAAGACAATTAATAAATTATTTAAGATGGTGACAATACAGAGAACGGAACATATAACCAAAATAAACATGAAAAACATGTATGTATAAATACTATGGTTGCATGACATATTCAGTTAATTTGTGAAATCCAAAAAATTACAGAAAAAGAACAAAGAGCTTAGAAAAATAAATAAATAAATCGGAAAACATTGTCAAAAGGTGTCAGAAAGAAGATAAATTTTAGTTCGTTTTAATTTTTGAAATGTTAGACAAGGTTTTTCAGGCGGAGGGCATAAAATTGAACGTAAAGGAACCCGGTAAAAAAGTGAACTTTGGGCCCTATTTTTGTTAAAATTGGATTTTTGAATCCCCCCGCCATTTTTACCTTGTATCCTTGCTG
Source organism: Sweltsa coloradensis (assembly GCA_024449915.1). Classification (NCBI taxonomy): domain Eukaryota; kingdom Metazoa; phylum Arthropoda; class Insecta; order Plecoptera; family Chloroperlidae; genus Sweltsa; species Sweltsa coloradensis. Next base: position 32,110 of record JAMZAV010006352.1, read on the forward strand.
ATCTAACAAAATCTTGAAATCTATTTAAATGAATGTAATAAAAATCTATATTAAAAAATGAAATTTTGGCAGCACTTACAATAAAAAATATTTGTTTCGGAGATTTCAGATCGGTTTTAAAGCACACTTCCCATTTTAACATTTTTTTTTTGTAAATCTTCAACCCTTTGAATTGAAACCCCGCGAAGCATTCCCCCAACTAAAATGCCATACAAAATCAAAGTTCGGATGGTTTGATCAGGGTTCTAAATAAGGAAAAAGGTAATACATTTTTTTTAAAATATAAAGCCGAAGGGCAAGAGCGTAGTCTTTTTACATAAATTTATCAATATGAAATTTTCCCACAAAAAATGCCTATCTACAGTTAATCCCAGGTCTCAAAAAGTATTTAACATTAAATTTTCCCCTACATTCACAATGGGTAAATTCCCCATAGTAAATGCTTTGAAATCGTGAAAATAATATTAATTGGAAATTTTTTTCGGGGTTTTAAAGTGTGCATATATGTTTTTGGGGGTTTTAGAAGAGTTAATTAAACAGTTTTTACGTGATTCCAAAGAAAAGAGTTAAAAGTCAGACTGTAATAGCATGCGCAACACAATATTAAAAATGCACCGCGAGTAAAACATTCGTCACTAAAAAATTTAAAAGCAATAAAAAAGAATTTTGACAAAATTTAACAATTAAAAATTAACGTAGGCCCCAAATATTGACCCCTGGGGACTCCAGAACACAATTTTTTTCTTCAAAACGTGGCCATTTACATGCACTTCCATGAATCTATAGAAAGATGTTTCAAAACCAATCCAACCAATACCACGAAGGGCCAATGGACTCAAAGCTTGTAAAGTTTTGGGGGTTTTTATCTGTCAAATGTTTTCAAAAATCCACAAATAAAGCAAGAATGTGCATATTGTCGTTTAATTTAAAAATTTACAAAATTAGAGAACTCTAATAAAGGGAAAGGGGTACTTATTCCTTTTTAAAACCCCAAACTGTTTACTATTCAGAACCCCATGTTTTTTTTTAAGTCTCCACCAAGTTTTTAGCAACAGTCTTTTCTAGATTTTTCCATACTTGGTAAATAGCTAAGGCCTAAAATTTGAGTAAACTTTAGGGTCACCCTTCTTATATATATTTTAAAATAATTGCTTTTTTGAGTCGCTTAGGAAATCCGGGTCTAATAGTTTTGTTTATAAATACACCCAAAAAACAGGAGAAATAGAAGCTTTGACAATTTGAAGGTCTTGAACACTATACTATCACACCCGGCTTTTATTTACTTCGGGAAAAACGTCATTGCTTCATTTAATAAAAGTAACGGGTTTTATGAAGAACGAATGATTTACTTGAATTTTTCATGCGTGCACGCTGAAAAAGTTACAATGTTGCAAACTGTTTCAATGAAATTATCTCGTCAAAAAAAAGAGTTAACAAAATGTTGACGACCCAAGTTGTATTCACGTCTTTACATAAATATTTTGATAACCGTCATCAAATGAAATACTTTTTTTTTTCCAGTAAATTTTATTAATAATTTGCCACGTTCCTTTTACATCCCTCTGCATTGAAAAATTAAATTTTGGTAAAAATTTTTTTTGCTTTTTTGATTTCTTTTTTTATCTATTCTGTAGTATTGTACTCTTCTCTTAGCGGGATTTTTTTCGCCAAAGTCTCTACAATTTTCCCAAACTTTAAAAAATTACTCGTTTTTTGTCATAATAACAAGGGCGTCTGACCCTATTTTGCGAGGCCCACTCTTGGTCTGGAAACATTTTTACTCCAAAAGTAATTTTTTGTAAGCTTTTGAAAACTCTCCGATATTTTTTGTGTAAAATTTTCCCCAAAGGGTTATCATTTCGCAAATGTTTTCCCAATTTATAGAGACAAATAATTTTTTAATGTTCTTTCGTTCAACTTTAAATTTAGAAGGAACTTGCACTTTTCAAGTTTTTTTTTTGCGAAAATACGTTAAGAGCCTTTCCATAATTAACGCATGTGAGCCCATATAGTGGTCAATACTTTTGTAGTAAGGATGCGGAGTTGCATAATGGTATCTTCCCCGCAGGTAAAAAATGATCAAAACAGATGATACAAACCCACCGACTTATCTCTTCGCGTGTACTTTATTTATACATTTAATAAGCCACTGCTGCCAACACGTCTTCATAAAATTTCAGTGTTCCTGTCCAAATATCAAACAATTAATATTTTATCTCCTATTTGATCCCATTTGCACCAATGTTTTTTTCTAAAAACACATCTAATTCTTTAAAAATCTTAAGCGACACAATTAGGAAGATACAGAGCTACAAAAAAACACCAACATATTAAGGTAATCGTACCCATAGCGCTTTGCAGCACAAAATCAAAGTTTATCTCAACAAATTTTCATTTTCCCTCAAATACAAGTAAACCACCACCAAGTTTGCTTAAACCTTTTTCTTTGATATTTTGCTTAACCCTTGCAAAAATTTTATAAATTTACGTCACAATTAGAAATTTCACTTATAACTATAACCGATTAACCCTATGCATCTTTCAAAAAACAACCAACTCGTCCCCCAATGTTTTTTTATAGATCGAATGTTTATTGAAAATTTCGAGATGATTGACAAAACCCCGGCACCGCCCCATACCAACCACTAATGTCTCGAATAAGTACATCATGTATCACTTTTTTTCTAACTCTTCCCAATTTCCATTTAGTTGACACACACTCAAACAAACCCCACTAAACCCCACAGGGGGAATTCATTTCACCCTTATTAAAAATGACGGGTATTGTTTTGTCTTTACGAGGAAAACTTTGCCGCCCTTAAGTCCAGGCAAACTTGTATCCCCCGCTTTCTCTTGTTCTGCTAACCAAAAAAAAAACAAATTTTGTTTACCTTTTTAGATGTTCGTTGATGTAAAAAAATTTTTTTTTCGACGTGGGAACCCAATTTCCTTAGACTTTTGCTTCTTTTTCTTTTTTCTTGGGCCAAGATATCCCCTTCACCGGCGGAGTAAACTTGAAACAATGGGGGCAGGCTTATCCTCGGTTGCATCTGTGACCCGAAGTCTATGACAATACTCGTATCGTCAGTGATGATATCCTGCCTATCACGTCAGCAATAATCTTCACTTTGTACGTTCTTCTCCGGGAGTTGCGGAAAAAACCCTGACCTCAATATTATAATTTCTCAATAGCCGAATCTTTTGACTTGGGGATGCAGGCGTATATTTTCGTCTTTCAGTTCTTTATTTTCTTTTTTACACGAACTAAGCCAGCAAAGAGGTATCTATTTTCTAGACAGACGTTGATTCATTTATCGACCACCAGCAAAAGTCAAATCTAATAATGAGATTTTACCAAATGTGTGATTGAAAAAAATACCAATTTAAACTAAAAAAATTTCCTCCTACATTAGAACTTTTTTCATGTCTAAAGACAAGATTTTTGCAATGGGGCCGTAAAACGTTGCGAAAAGTTTTTAAAGGGAAAATATTTTAAATGGAAAAAGTGTGTCAAAAAGAAAATTTTTAATTTGAAAGGCAGGAAATTGCAATTTGGGCGCGGGGTTTTGCGAAGGTTTAAAGTGCCAGAGAGGCAGGGGAAAAATTTTTTTATCTCGACAGACTATGTTCATCAACACTTTTCGGCCCCCTGCTCAATCCGGGGGAAACACGGTGTCTTAATACCTATTTGGGAAGGGGCCCCCGGTTAATAGTTGTTCATGGTGGGGGGGGGCCGGTTTTGTTCCAAAAAATTTACTTATTTTTTAAAACAAACAAAAATGGAGATTTTTCATGACGACTGAATTTTGAAAACTTGTAAGTTGATTGGAAAAAATTTTTCCCAAAATTCTCCCGGAAACCCTTATTTTCATGGACAATGATTCTACATTGTGTGCCAAACAACCGAAAACCAATAGTGCATCTTTAAAAAGGGCATTTAAGAAGATTACTTTGAACAAATCCCTTTTAATGACAAATTGCGCAAACCCGAACTCCTTGGTAGTTAAGAGCACCCCGTCGGAACCTAAATCAAAATAGACGATATGCTTTACGTCACGGACATTTCCCACGACTTTCCCCCCTACCCTGCGGACTTAAACCCCTTGGTTTTTTGGGGTTTTATAGAAGGTCAAGTTGCCGTAAAAAAGTGGTCAATCATTGGGAAGCGCTAGACCCCTTTTGGGGAACAGTTTTTAAAAACACAAACAACAGTGGAAGGATTTTTTGTTTAAACACTGAAAGACACGAAAACCTCTATTGGGAAAAAGGGTGGATAAAACGATAATGAAATCCCACAATGATTATTAAACTTTTGGGGACGACCTTTCCCCTATCAGACAGAAACAGGCGAAGATACGGACGAGGAAGAAGGCCCCTGATGGAAGGTATGTAAAATTGTAACCCAAATTTAAAACTAACCAGAATAATTTGAAAGTTTTTAAAGGGGGTAATATTTAATTCCTTTTTTTTTATTTAAAAGCGAGTGAGGCTACTCCCCCAAAACCAAAACCCCAAAATTACTTTTAAAAAGCAAAAAAACCTTTAAGGGGAAAGTTGGGGGGGGGGTGCTTTTCCGGGGTTTTAAAAGG
>JAMZAV010006353.1:0-36602 GCA_024449915.1 Sweltsa coloradensis
CCAAATTTTTTTCGATATTTGGGTTTTTGGCCAAAATCTGCCCAAAAAAAGGGGGGAGCTTCACGTTCATTTTTTTACATTGACTTAAAGATTATGTAATTTGTATTATTCCCTTTTGAAATAAAAATTTGGACAAAATTCATAGAAATAAATGTTTTAATATAAGCCTTTTACAGGTGTTTAACAAGTAACTATAGAAACTTGACAACAATCACCTCCACAATGTGAACAAAAGCATGTCTTTGGCCCTCGAGATATTTTACATTCTATTGTTAATTGGTATCACCATACCAATTAATACTACTTTATAAAAATTATTCTAATTCAACAAAAAAATTTGTAATCGAGCTTGAAAAAGTATTGAGATCTCACTTATACTAAAACGTAGTAATCATTGGAAATAAATATTTAAAAAAGCTCATCCATCAACGCGACCGGAAAAAGCGTTTGCGAAGCGGCCTAGATATTTTCAATAAAGTATGTTTTTCATTGAAGTTGCCCGTGAACAGGGGCGTAAAAACGGGTGGGGGATGGTAAAAACTCCCCCCACTTGATGGCTGGGGTCAAGCCATCAAATCACTGAGGTATGGGGCCATCAAATTCCAACTCGCAACCTTCTCGTGGTTTTGGCCCGTGAGTAGGGGAGTTTCACTCCCTGAAACTAATGGCGAGCTCTGGGTCGTTGTCGGGACCTTTTCCCTTCCCTTTGACTACCTCCCCGACGGCGACGACATGACAAAACGGACGGATGATGACACAGACGGAGACGACCACGACGTGGGAACCCCTGCCCTCCCCATACGTTTGTGGCTGGTTCTGACCAGCACAGGCCTGTCCACCCCTTGTCCCCCCGCGTCTCCCCTTACGTCCCTCCCCTTGGACAGAAGTATACATGGTGGTAACTCACACTTATAGAAATTGTTTTATCTTGGACAAGCGAATATAATCTTAGCTGTTAAAGCGCCCTAAAACAACTAATACTAATAATACTGAGGTATGAGTGTCGCTCACTAACTAATGTTATCATCATTCCGGCCGCCGGAGCGAAAGTTTGTCAAAGAACATAATATGATTTTGCAATCACAACAATCATACCACTTACCAGTCACCACTAACAAATTTTTATAAAAAAGCATTCCTTAAACTCTTTTAAAAAACTCCACACTCTCTCTCTGGGCGCGCCGGACCCGCATTAGATGCATGGGATCCTCCCCCTTAACCCACCATTGTACAAACTACTTGCATTTTACCCCAGAAAGACCTCTTACCAAAGAATAACTATTTTAAGTAATTGTTTTGTTTTTTTGTGAGCGCAGCAAAGACTTCAATTTCACTGACCCCCCCCCCCCCAAATAATTAAAACGGGTGTTGTTTTTTATTTTTTATTATTTAGTTATAGTCTTTTTTCCGGGGGCATATGCGATCTTGATAGAAATTGGAGGGGACCTTCGAAATTGCTGAACTTTGACTTGCCACGTTTTTGTTATTTACGATTTTTTTCGATTTGTGATGAGATATTTTCGTGATATTTGGCCCACGACCGGGAAAACGGATACTTTGATATTGATGAAACTTTATGGGTACGTTTAAAATCACTGAAATTATATGGAATGGTTTTATACATTTGAAGAAATGTTTCTCACAGAAATCGTACTTTTACGATTCCCCCCCCCCCCCCCCCTTCCCGAGTTTTAATACGATATATTCTTGATATTTGGGCTGATAATCAACCATAAAAGCTCATCCATCAACGCGACTGGAAAAATCGTAAGCGAAGTGGCCTAGTTAGAAGTCTAAACCCCCCACTACAAAAATAGTTCCTACGCCCCTGGCTGTGAATGAGATTCGGTCTGATACGTTGGGCGACCTATCTCGGGGTTCACTGAAGTCAAGTGTCTCGTAATCAAAAGTGATGCAGCATCTATCACGAGCACGTGTTCAGGTCTATGATGTGGTAGATCATCACCAAACTTATGTTTCAATATCTTGTATTATCTAGGCGCCCGTTGGGTCCGCAGTGAATCCGCGGGGTGCTATAGTGCGTTTGTTTCACAGTTAAGTGCATTGTTCTTTTCAAGGAGGTATAAGTTTGATCCTTCTTTTGTTAGTCTGCTTATGATCCTATCTGATCCCTATATGATCCCTACCCTAATCCGAGATGCACATTCAATGACCAACAATTCGCAGCACACAGTCTGTCCTGTTGGAATGCAACTAGGCCGCTTCGCAAAACCCTTTTTTCAGTCGCGTTGATGGCTGAGCTTTTTTTTAAAAATATTTCTGTCCAATGATTACTCTGTTTTAGTATAAGTGCAATCTCATTACTGTTTTAAGTTCCCTTACAAAATTATTTTTGTTAGTTAATGAGGATAATTTTTATAAAGTAGTATAAGTTGATATGGTATTACTAGAGGTGCGTGTATATTGCGTTTTCAAGTGCCATTTTATAGCGTTTTGTAGCATCTATTTTTTGGCTAATTTCAAAACCTTGTGTATGAACTTGTTTTCAGATTCTTAATTTGAAATTTGGTCATCAAGGTGGAATTAATATCAACTGAATAAAAATGTGTATAAACAAATTATAGATACTATGGAAAATAAATAAAATTGGACTTAAAAACCATTAGTTTTCCGTGAAAATATAGCGGTTTGTAGCATCTATTCACAAAACGCTATTTTCACGTACCTCTAGGTATTACCAATGACAAAGAATGTAAAAATCTTGATTAAGCGAGCGAAGCGAGCGTTTCCATTTGACTCTGCCGGAAAAATTAGTCACTGGTTTTGTTTTTTTTTTGTTTGTTTGTTTGTTTGTTTGTTTGTTTGTTTGTTTGTTTTTTTGTTTTTTTGTTTGTATGTCTCGCCATAACGTTCGAACGGAGGCTCGGATCGAGTTGAAATTTTGACCATCCGCAAGCTTCGTTCTCGATTGAATGCCATTAGTTTTGTGGCAAAATCGTTCAAAAAGTTAAAAAGTTACATTAAAGTTAATCGAAAGTTTTTTTCTAAAACTTAACGGGGACAAAATCTGAGATAGCCAAATCATTTAGAATGTCCGTCCGGTCACGAATATGTTAATTTTATTTTGATCTGATAAGTAGTGTAGATGGAAATTGCATTATAACAAAAGTAACGTTGCCATGGCAACGAAAAGACGCGCGAAGTTTCTAATGCACTGCCACCTAGAAGTAATCAAAATACTTTCGAGGAAGCAGTCTATTATTTGTCACCAAAGAGTTTAAATAGTTTTCCCAAGGAGTCAAGGTCCTCTAGATGGCGGTGGATTTTAAAGTAAAGATTTACACACGGGTTTACCCAAATACCTTGGCAATAATAAATAATATTGGAAACATGGCCCTGTGGTCAGCGAACCTCGCAAATTTTAAAATTAAAAAAAAATGTGCAATGTGGGTCTAGCTATAGCACGTGCTCGCTTATCAACGCGTCCAACTGAGCGTTTCCTAGTGCTAAATACATGCTTTTTGTACGCATTGTAGGTGAATGCTGTCATGTTTCTTACTTGTTAATTACACATGTAAAAGGCTTTCATTAATACCTTTATTTAATTTCTATTAATTCTGGTCAACTTTTTCAACTTTTTGTTTCAGATGGCACTACACATCACCATAACCTTGATGTCCATGTCAAATATGAACTTCGTAGCCCCATCCGTTTGGTCAGGATTGGCCCAAAAATTACGAAAATATTTCATTAAAAATCGGGAAAAATAGTAAAAGCACGATTTCTAAGAGAAATATTTCTTCGATTGTTCCCAAAATAATAACATCAAATTCCAGTGATTTACGTTTCCATAATGTTTCATCAAGGTCGGAGTAGCCGTTTGCCCGGTCTCGTGCTAAATATCACGAAAATATCGCATTGGAAATCGAAAAAAATCGTAAAAGTACAATATTCATGAGACATATTTCTTGGATTGTACCCAAAAATGTGGCAGGTCTACATTCAGAAATTTCGAAGGTCATCTACAATTTTCATCAAGATCGTATGTGCCGTTTGCCCGGTAGAGAGCGAACAAACAGACAGAAAAAAGAGAAGAAAAAAACATCAGAACTATTTTTATTTTTTTAAGGGGGGTGGGGGGTCAGTGAAATAGAAATCTTTGCTTCGCTCATCCAAATATTTAATTAAAAGAAATAAATAAGTTAACCAAAAACAAAAACAAAATCTTTCAACAATTTTAAAAATAAAAATAAAATGCTAGCAAATTTTCCAATACTTTGGATTACTCAGGAAGCATGAATTGAACATAATATGATGAAAACGAAAACTGAACTCAATAGACACAAGAAATGACGAACATCGATCCTCATCAAGATACAGCTAAACGGTAGAAACAAAACAAGATCGCAGTAATAAACAAAATGAACTATAGATTATTGTCATGAATAGTTATTATATTGTCATAAGGGACGCCACAAAATGGGCAGGTATCGATGTCACTGAAGGTTGACCTGCACCGCATCCACATTTGATAGTGCGCACATGGGATGACGACGCGTCTACTCCTCCGGGCGAAACTAATTTGACAATGGTCCTGCGGTATCTCGCTTAGCGCTCCTCGAGACAATACTCACCTCAATACTAGATGATTATTACAAGGAAGCATCGCGAACGCTTTTTTTAGTCGCGTTGATGGATGAGCTTTTTTAAGTTTTTAGTTTGCGTGTGATCTCTTTACTTTTGCAAGTGCTTTTTGAACGCATTGTAGGTGGTTGTTGTCAAGTTTTTATTGTTACTTGTTAATTGTTATCATAAACCTCCAAAACCCTATACTTAAAACCTTTATTTCTATGGATTCTGGCTAACTTTTCAAACTTTTTCTTCCCAAATGTCACGAAAATGTCGCACTAAAAATCGAAAAAAAAATCGTAAAAGTACGACATTCACGAAAAATATTTATTCGATTGTACCCAAAAACGTGGCAAGTCTAAGTTCAGAGATTTTGAAGGTCCCCTCCAATTTTCATAAAGATCGCATAATTATGCCGTTTGCCCGGTAGAGAGCGAAAAAAAACGAAAAAAAAACACCCGACCTAATTTTTATGGGGGGCCAGTGAAATTTAAGTCTTCGCTTCGCTCATCCAATAATATGTCTTATTAGACCAGAACCCAGGTAAGGAAACCCTCCTCCCCCCCTGCGGAGAAATGGAGACCCATATATTATGTTAGGGTGGTTATTTTGGAGTAGAAATCCACTTGTTGGCCAGTTGGCCAGTGGTGGGTGCGGGGTACAGGGGTGCCCAAAGGGTCAATTGTGCTGTTTTTTGTAACTGTTTTTATTTTTTTAGGGCCAAAACGGTGAACAAAAACTATTTTTGACTTTTGATTTGTGTAAGGAATGAAGAATAGAATTTTTAACATATTTTTATTTTCTTGTATGTCCCGGAAATAACTAATTTGAATTTTAAAAAAATTGCCCCAAATTGCCCGTTTTGGTTAAAACTGATAAATTATGTTAGGGTGAATATTTTTTAGTAGAAATCCACTTGTTGGCCAGTTGACCAGTGGTGGTTGCGGCGTACAGGGCCGTCCAAAAAGAAAATTTTGGGGATGATTTTCAACTGTTTTTATTTTTTTATGCCAAATCGTTGGACAAAATCTATTTTGGGCTTTAGATTCGTGTAAGGATTTTAAAATAGAATGTTAAGCATATTTTTATTTTCTCGTATGTCCCGGAAATAACAATTTTGAGTTTTCCAAAATCAAAGTCAAAATGGCCCCAAATTGCCCGTTTTGGTTAAAACTGATAAATTATGTTTGGGTGAATATTTTTTAGTAGAAATCCACTTGTTGGCCAGTTGGCCAGTGGTGGATGCGGCGTACAGGGGCGTCCAAAAAGTAAATTTTGGGGAAGATTTTATCTGTTTTTATTTTTGTAATGCTAAATCGTTTTATAAAATCTATTTTGAGCTTTAGATTCATGTGAGGATTTGAAAATAGATTGTTTAACATCTTTTTATTTTCTCGTATGTCCCGGAAATAACAATTTTGAGTTTTCCATAATCAAAGTCAAAATGGCCCCAAATTGACCGTTTTGGTTAAAACTGATAAATTATGTTTGGTTGGTTATTATTTAGTAGAAATCCACTTGTTGGCCAGTTGGCCAGTGGTGGATGCGGCGTACAGGGGCGTCCAAAAAGTAAATTTAGTGGATGATTTTCAACTGTTTTTATTTTTTTAGTGCCAAATCGTTGACCAAAATCTTTTTTGGGCTTTAGATTCGTGTGAGGATTTGGAAAAAAAATATTAAGCATATTTTTATTTTCTCGTATGTCCCGGAAATAACAATTTTGAGTTTTCCAAAATCAAAGTCAAAATGGCCCCAAATTGCCCGTTTTGGTTAAAACTGATAAATTATGTTTGGTTGGTTATTATTTAGTAGAAATCCACTTGTTGGCCAGTTGGCCAGTGGTGGATGCGGCGTACAGGGCCGTCCAAAAAGTGAATTTTGGCGAATGATTTTTAAGTTTTTATTTTTATGCGGCCGAATCGTTGAGCGAAATTTATTTTTTACTTTTGATTAGTGTAAAGAATATAAATACAATAGTATCTACATTTTTTACTTTCTTGCCTGTCCCGGAAATGAAATGTTTGTCTTTTTCGAAAAAGAAGTCAAAATGATCCTAAGTTGCCCTACTTTAGACATAAAAATGTACATATCATGTTATATTAATGTAGATATTATATTGAGTACTATGTGGATGTGTTTGATGATCATGTAATCAGTAGTCTAGTTCATCTTCGTCTTCATCTTCACTCTCAACAACGTCTCTGCCTCTTTCAATCTCGATGTCGTCGGGATCATCTTCCACATCGGATGCATTGTCTTGTGTTTCCTAAATATTAACTTACTCATTTGGGAGTTCGTTGCCTTCGGTCCACGCGTAGATAAGTCCATCCGGGGTAACCGACCTGCCATGACTTAGGGGTTCAGGTATGTCGGGCACTGCGTCTGTTGCTTTACGCCATATCATTGCTTGATAATTTGCACGCAGGATATGCAACCGTAAAGATGATATGCATGGTGGTAGTAAGCTGAGATCAGTGCCGCTGTAGTTTGTCAGTGGTTTAAAAAGTGATTTTTGTAAACCTTTGCGAAAAAGATGTAAGCAAGTTTCAATTACATCAGCAGTACTGGTCTCCCCATACAGTAAGGCAAACAAATCTTTCTAATTGGTCGCACGTAGTTTCTTCAACAGTAACCGAGGTGCCAAGAGGTAAGATAGGGTTCTCGAATTCGGGGTGTTCCTCTGATAGTTTTTCAATGAAAAAATGTCCTCTTCTAACAAAAGAACTTGTGGTGTCGCAACCAGTAACGCGTGAATGGCGTAAGAACTTCACATAATTTTGCCCCTCTCTAAGAAATTACTTTTTTGATGTCAACAAGTCTTCTCTTTTGTCTCCAAAGCCAGTATCTAAAAGTACTTGTTGGTTTACTTGCTGCGCGTATTTCAATAAGATGATGAAGACGTCAGTGTCAGGAGAACAAACAATGATGCTAAAACTAGCGTCGTGTCGAGATGCTGCATGACAACATCGGCCTCTTCTTGTGTACATTGCAGCTCTTCGATGGTCGATTTAGTCACAGTGTTTGTAAAATAAAATATTTGCAAATAAAAATATGCATAGCATTCTATTTTCAAATCATCACTCGAATCTAAAGCCTAAAATAGATTTTGTTCAACGACTTGGCACTAAAAAAATTAAAATGGTTAAAAATCACCTCCAAATTTTACTTTTTGGACGCCCCTGTACGCCGCATCCACCACTGGCCAACTGGCCAACAAGTGGATTTCTACTAAATAATATAAACCCTAACACAATTTATCAGTTTTAACCAAAACGGGCAATTTGGGGCCATTTTGACTTTGATTTTAGAAAACTCAAAATTGTTATTTCCGGGACGTACGAGAAAAAAAATATGCTTAACATTCTATTTTCAAATCCTCACACGAATCTAAAGCTCAAAATAGATTTTGTAAAACGATTTGGCACTAAAAAAATAAAAACAGTTGAAAATCATCTAAAAATATTACATTTTGGACGCCCCTGTACGCCACATCCACCACTGGCCAACTGGCCAACAAGTGAATTTCTACTAAATAATAACAACCCTATCAGTTTCAAGCAAAACGGGCAATTTGGGGCCATTTTGACTTTGATTTTGGAAAACTCAAAATTGTTTATTTCCGGGAAATACAAGAAAATAAAAATATGCTTAACATTCTTTTTTCAAATCCTTACACGAATCTTAAGCCCAAAAAAGATTTTGTCAAACGATTTGGCATGAAAAAAATAAAAACAGATAAAAATCATCCCCAAAATTTACTATTTGGACGGCCCTGTACGCCGCACCCACCACTGGCCAACTAGCCAACAAGTGGATTTCTACTAACAAATATTCACCCTAACATAATTTATCAGTTTTAACCAAAACGGGCAATTTGGGGCCATTTTGACTTTGATTTTGGAAAACTCAAAATTGTTATTTCTGGTACATACAAGAAAATAAAAATATGTAAAAAATTCTTTTTTTCATTCTTCACACGAATCAAAAGTCAAAAATAGATTTTGTTCAACGGTTTGGCCCTAAAAAAATAAAAACAGTTACAAAAAACAGCACAATTGACCCTTTGGGCACCCCTGTACCCCGCACCCACCACTGGCCAACTGGCCAACAAGTGGATTTCTACTCCAAAATAACCACCCTAACATAATATATGGGTCTCCATTTCTCCGCAGGGGGGGGAGGGTCTCACTAATGGTGGGTTCCGGTCTATATGGAGGCACCCTCCATGAGTTTCAAAAGCTACAAGAGCGGTGCCACATAGTCATAATCTACAGTCTACACCGACAGTGTTGGCTCGGGCGCTAAGCGCTCGTCTCTGATTCGGGAGGTCCGCGGTTCGAATCCCCTCGAGACCGGCAATCCTGACTGAAGGTTTTTTCCGAGGTTTCCTCTGGAATTGAGTCCTGTTAAAACAGCTCTCGGACATCCCTTCATAATTGTCCTATCCGCAACATTCCTAGTTAACCTGAAGAGGGGCATATTGAACCCTATAATCAGGTTTAATTGCCACGATTAAAAATTTAAATTTCTACACTCTACACTATACAGTGAACCGTGGTCGCTTGCCCAAGGTAGATGAGTGGAGTTGAATAGCCACATGGGGACGAGAAAATGGAAATCGGCGATCCTATCTGCAAACTAAAAGATGGTGATTTATGTTGCTTCCAAAAAACATGCCTCATACGGGATTCGAACCCACGTTCTCGTAGATCCATACCGTATAGTATAGAAAATTCAGATACACTCAATGGCTATACGGACGGACCATCAAAATAATAAATAAAACTATGTAGTTTGAATTGCAGAGTTACTTTACCAAAACCCGAGTTATTAGGCACATTACGCAAATGTTCTCCAAACTGGAATAGGCCCTATTCGTTGTCCAAATGTTAGGCAAATTGCATTGTTCTCTTCATCCTAAGGTTTTATAATACCTATTTTTTGACATTTTTACTGGGCAAATGGCCATTGTGTTCTAATGTATTTATATTTGTAATTTCTGAAATGTTTTTTTAAAAATGTTTATCATATTATGTTTTTGGCAGCAATTGTTTCATAACCTTCCTATTATATCCTAATTATTTAGGATTATTTTTTGGGAAGTAGATTTCATTTAAATCGATTGCTGAAAAAAAAATTGTCATGCTATGCAACGATGCAGTCACGGGGCAAATAAGATGAATTTATGTCCTTAGAGTGCGCAAATGTAGAATGATGTATAAACTTGGCCCCTCTTTGAGATTTCAATGCTTTCTAGTGTGAAAGTTTTGCTGTATTTTATTCACTCACGGTTGTTTCTGAGGTGGTGCCGGCTCGTCATCTTACTCGTGGTGGATTCAGGGTGGCTGACTCGTCTTGATCTGTCTGTAACGAAACATAGAAGACGATAGAAGAAGATCAAACGGTACCTACAAGGAGGTCTCCTGTAAGATACTCGCCATCAACAAGCCTAACTTAAGGGTTTTTTTTGGGGGGTAAATGTACGTACCCCTTAAAGGGCAGTGGTTTCCATATTTACCACCACCTTTCAAAATTAACACAATTAACATCTGCCAGTTTTTCATACGTTTAAGCAGGTCAAAAAGCTGCTTATGGTTTGTTCTAAATTGGTAAGCATGTTTCCTTACTTAAATTCTAATGATAAGGACGATTTTTGTAATTGATCAAAAATCGAATTGTGTATAAAAACACAAAAATACACAAATTTCCGGGATGTCCGGGATATTTTGTTTGCCTGTAGTAAATTCAATTTGAACACGCAAAAATGTTTTTTTTAAATTGCAAAAATAGTCTTAATTTAAAAAATAGACTCATATTTTGGATTTTTCCAACTTTGATACCAATTAGGAATTCATTATCAGCATTTTTTTTCCTAAAAGATCAAGGAAATAAATCTTTAAAAAAATCACAAACTTCAAATTGTTAGGGTAGAAAGAAAAATGTTGGGTAACAACATTATGTCCTATAAAGGGTTAAAGGTGAATGTTGGGATTTAGACCAATCAAATGGATCTTTACACGCCCGCTTGACTTTAAGACGCTTGGTTGAGCTCGGACCAACGGTTTGTTCTATTTTAAATGTCCGTTTAACATAGCTTAAGGGGAATCCCTTGACCTAAATATGTTTCTAAAAAATGCAGGAAAGATGTTTGAAAAGTTAGTTAGAAAGAGCAAATGATTTTTTTTTTCCTCAGAATCAACAATAATATAATCAAATTGGTATCGCCCGAATCAATCCAGCTAGTACAAAATTGAATTTTGAAAATTGGTTTTTGTCTATTGTTCCTACACTCCTAATTATCTACATTTGTTATGAAATATGGTCAATATTCAGGGACTCGATCTCGATCTCTTTGAGGTAAGTGTCGGTTTACGATATCTTATCGTGCGTCAAGAGTCATTAGTTTGTCATGAACACAACCGATTACGCCATAAGTGCCAAGAGTGTGGCTCGTTGGTCTTGTGGTTAGCCTACCTGCTTCCAGTGCAGAAGGTCCAGAGTTCGATTCCCGCTTAAGTCAAAAGTTTTTTTAACTTCTGATTCTAGGTGCCCGTCAGGGCGCCGCAGCCAAGCCGCCTAGCGCTACACATTCAGGCACCTTATACAGCAAGCAGAGTTGGGGTGATTTCGAGGTGTCACCCAGCCATCATGAAACGTGATGTGAACTTAAAAACTATCTTAATCAAGGGGATTTGGGTACCTGACAACACATGCCAAATTTGGTTGGTGTACGAACATTCCTTCTTGGTGAAAAAATGACTTGAAACATGCTCAAAATCACTTTAAGGATGTTAGTTACTACTACTGACTACTGACTACTGTCTAATTCGTCAGTTTCAATTGCCCAGCGATTCTGACCAAACGGGTGGGGCTACAACGTTCATATTTTACATGTTCATCAAGGTAATAGTGATGTAATTCCTTTTGAAAGAAAAATTTGAAAAAAGTTTGTTGGAAGGCCAAATAAAGGTTATAATATAAGCCTTATACAGGCATACAATCAACAAGTCTCTATAATTACTTGACAATAATCGCGTACATTGTTTACAAAAAGCAATTCTTTGGACCACTAGATATTTAACATTCTATATTGTTAAATGGCAATACCACATCAATTCAATCGACTTTGACAAAATTATTAAATTTTAACAAATAATTTATAATTTTTGCAATGGAACTTGAAAAAATAATGAGTTTCGACACATATTAAAAACTTGTAAAAATATAGCCAAACCTTCAAACTCAAAAGAAATGAGATCTAAAAAAAGGGCCAAGCTCATCTACCCTTCCGCATTTGGGCATTCTTAATTCATAAACGTGCAGTGTTCCGTAACAACATCCTTGAAAAGCTTGGCAAAATAGAATTTGCATGACCATTACGTTTAAATTAACCACCGAACGCGAATCTTTATTCTTGTGTTCAATCTTCATTATTGTGTTCAAATCTTGATAACAATTAAGTATAAAAGATCTTGACTCTAATATATAATTATATCTGACATATTATAATCATTATTGGAAATTGTACAAGTAAAAAACTGATCACAGCAATGATACAGGACACTTAACTCAAGTTGCACAATATAACACAAACTCACAATAACATGTCCAGATAAGTTAATACCGATTGTGCGCACTTGCCCTCGCTAGGCCATGTCGAGTGCTGTGTACAACGGCACCGCGTACAACGTAGTATTTATTAATCGTACGATTCTAAGGACACGGGTTGGGCTATCTTATCGGACGAGAACACACACTTTACCTCAAGTACCATGAAGTGAATCAATGCTATGCGGAGACTTATTTAAGTTTTATTGAGTAACTGAACATAAATAAGAAACAAAAAAGAGTAACAAATAGGGAGAAAGCGTAAATAGAAAACATGAATAGAAGACATTATTTAACTTCTCTTTTGGACTAAGTTCATCAGTTCCTGGCATAGTGTTAAACGGGGACTTTGGAGCCGTCGTGCAACGAGGCACACAATACATTTTAAGGTTGTTTCGAATCAGCCTTGTTGATGCTTGTGCTATTTGCGGAGGAAATCGTGTCCAGCTTGATTGATCGGTGTTTCCTACTTAAATATGCCGGTCTTTAGTTGGTCATTATTCGCTCGTCGATGGTATCGGCGCCTACAGGGCTGGCTTGGTCCGCTTTAGATTTAATGTATCCCACCCCACTGAAAATCAGATATGTGACTGTGTGGATAGACTTAAATACAATTTTCCTCCCGTGGGCCCGAGGTAGAATTGGCCCAGAGCATGGCTCTGCTAACAAGGCGATTCAAGAGAAAAACCACCTCGCAAACATCAACTAGAAAGAGGGGCGTATAGCGCGTATATTATATTAGTCGCCGAAACTAGGGGCGAGCTCTGGCAATCGTCGTTAGGGACTTCTCCCCTTCCCTTGACGACCTCCCAGACGACGATGACAATGATACAACGAACGATGACAAAGACTATGACGACCGCGACGTGAGAAACCTCCCTTCCTCTCCTTACCCGTGGCTGGTTCTGATGAGCATGGGCACCTCCACCCCATATCCTCTATTAAAGGCTAGAGTGGTGCATTATGACCTAACGGTTAATAAAAAAAAAATCTAATACGAAATTATTTTAATTTATTTTAACTTAGTATTTTCAATAATTGAAGCCATTGTTTGGATGAAATGAAATGCTTTCTCCACGACAATAACAACTGACGTTTGTTATTTTCAATTATTGCTATTATGTAAACAAATTGCGCTCAAAAACGTGGCAGTTCTAAGTCCAGAGATTTTGAAGGCCTCCAGAAAATTTAATCGAAATTGAAGTACCGGTTTAGCTGGAATCGTGTTAACAATCACACGAAAACACAAACAGAAAAAAATAAGAAAATCGAAAAAATCGTAAAATTGCAATTTTCATGAAAAATAATTTTTCGATCGATTTTTCGCACGTGGCAGTTCTAAGTTCAGTGATTTAAAAGGTCTCCAGAAAAATTCATTGCAATTGGAGTATCGGTTTAGCCGGAATCGTGTTAACAAACAGACAAAAATACAAAAAATAGAAAGAAAAAAAACATTCCGTTTTATTTTCTCCAGTGTAGTAGAATGGAATCTTCGCTTCGCTCATCCAAAAGAGCTAAGTTAAAATTCAATTTTCCAAATAATTATGTAAAATTACAGGTAGTTGCAAGGAAAATTAGCTTAGAAATTTGAATACGCGTAAAATGAGCATGCAAAAACATAACTATTTAAAATATATTTGTGTTAGTAATCTTCTCACCCTTGTTTCTTTCTGGCAACGAGTCACGTCGTCCAACTACGCGGCTAGAAGCTCCGGCCCCGCCTGGACAGGTCGTTGAGAAGACGATTCTGTCGTCTATCTATCATATCTTGCATGGGTCATTCCTCTCTGGACTCCTCCTTTATAACCCTATCAAGACACATGCGCCCGCACCTCTAGAGATTACCTGGAATATCAGAGGTGACGCTAACTCTGAACGATAAGAGTTATGTATGTTATCTCTAGTGACCTAGTCAATGTCACTGGATAAGAAGAGTAGTTAGCATCATTTGTTGGATGAGCGTAGCGAGCGAAGCGAAGATTCCATTTCACTACACTGGAGAAAAAAATCCGTTTTTTTTTTGTATTTTTGTCTGTCTGTTAACACGATTCCGGCTAAACCGATACTCCAATTGCAATGAAATTTTATGGAGGCCTTAGAAATCTCTGAACTTAGAACTGCCACGTTTTTTAGCGCAATCGGGAAATTTTTTCTCATAAAAAACGCAATTTACGATTTTTTTTATTTTTAAAAAATTTCTTCGACTTATCACACCTACATGCTTTATCCAATTGTAATGATTTTTTCACAGAACCTTAATTTTATGAATAAAGATATTCGTGTGAAATTTGAGCGTAATCGAAAAATTATTTCTCATGAAAATCGAAATTTTACGTTTTTTTTTTTTTTAACAATTCTTTGACTTAAAACACCTACATGCTTCATCCTATTGTAATGGTTTTTTCACAGAACCTTAATTTCACGAATTAATATATTCGTGTTAAATTTGAGCGCAATCGAATAAAATATTTCTTATGAAAATTGCAATTTTACGATTTTTTCTTTTTTTTAAATTACGATTAATTAAAAAAATTAAGTTAATTTTTAATTTAATTTAATTTAATTAAAAAAAACAATTTTCGACTAAGTAATGATTTTTTCACAGAACAACAGAAAATCCGCCTAACACACGGCAGCTCAATGCAACAATTACGCTCTTCCAACAACGCGGCGGGGCTTAAGCGTTTTCCTAGTATAACATACGTAATAAAACGTACGCACGTTTAAATGTTTACTTGGAGACATACCGTTCAGTGCTTGCTCATTGGGAATGTGCAGGGTGCGAATTGATGGCTTGGCAGAGGCCAAGTCTAGTATCTGTGTGGACTGCTAGCAGTCTGGGGCGAAGCCCCAGTCCGCGGAGTCAATTTTTCCGGGGGGTATTATTGCTCTCGAGATGGCATTAAAAGCGATCTGAGGAAAATTTTGGAGTGTATTATTGTCCTCGAGATGCCATTAAAAGCGATCTGAGGAAAATTTTGAGGGTACTAGGAAGCTTCGCAAACGCTTTTTCAGGCGCGTTGTTGGATGAGCGTAATTGTTTAAGGGGTTATTTCAATGAAAATGTATGAAAAACCAACAATTTTGCATTATTATTGTTGTTTTTTTAAGTTTACTTTTTTTATTTATTGACCACATAAATTTATTTTATGCTGATATAATGCTAAAAGCATTAAATGATTTTATTTTTGAGCGCTGCATGCTATTTTGCATGGGAAAATGGCTTACAGGTACTGATATTAGGTCTAATCTAGGGCTGTGTAGAGTGTTATTCATAGCAATTTTAGTCAATTTTAAAGAAGCCTAGATTAACAGGTAAAAAAGGCCAAGTGAATTCATGTAAAATAAATAAACTGAACCTTTAGGCTATGTTACACTCAAATTTACCAAAAAACAACATAAATAAACTTGAAATGCTATTATCTCGAAATTTTTATTAGACGAGTGAGCGCAGCGAAACGAAGTCTATATAACGCTACTCGATCGGGCCTTGGCCGTGACCACTGTCTGTATGTTAAATGTGTCTGTCTGTTTGTCCGGGCTCATACGGCCGAACGCCCAAATAGATTGAGCTGAAATTTTAAACAGACATCCGTGACCAGGTAACTTAGAACTGCTAACAAAATGAGCACAATCCATTTTGATTTAAACCTACAAGAAATAATAAACTGAAAAATAGGCCTAACAGTGTAGGAATTCTTTTAACGACAATGGTTTTTCTTTTGAAAAAATCACTGCTTCTTAGATGTTACTCGGTTGCAATGGAGGCAGTGGAAAAATATTTGTAATGCAGTTATGCAGTGACAAACTAGGTCTATCAAAACTTGCATGTTCAAGGTACCCCCAAATTCCGCTGGGAGATTGAGTAAACCTTGCAATCTTTACTCGTATTTTGTACTGGCTATGTTTTCCATAGTATTGTCACAGTTGATGTAGACTAAACTGCGTTATATGCATTTCAAAACGTGTTTAATATTTTTTTAAATACAATCCATAAACTACAAAATCTTATCCGACCAGGGGATTGAACCCAGGTCTCCCACATTCCGGGTATAAGGGCGCCTTAGCCAACTAGACTAGGGAAACGCCAAAATCGTTGATAGACGAGTGAGTGAGCCATTTGTTGAATACCCGGTATCATTCCCCATACTGGGCTAGATCCAGCCTTAGGTATAGGGGAGGAAAGGGGATGTTCCCGGGTACTCAACACATGGCTCACTCACTCGTCTATCAACGACTTTGGCGTTTCCCTAGTTCTAGCACATTTGCTAACGGTTTTTCCTACTTCTTCTACAGTTTTTAAGATAAAAGGATAATTTCTTTTTTAATATGCTCACAAGTCTTATTCTGACAAATTCACTAGACACTTCTGTGATGAGATTTATAGTTTTTTAATTACTAGGAAAACGCTTAAGTCCCACCGCGTTGTTGGATGAGCGAAATTGGTGCATCGAGCTGCCATCTGTTATGCGGATTTTCTGTTGTTTTATGAAAAAATTCTTACTAAATTGAAGTTTTTTTTTCAAATTTAATTTAATTTAAAAAAATTAACTTAATTTTTTTTTAACTAATCGCAATTTTAAAAAGAAAAAAATTGTAATATTGAAATTTTCATAAAAAATAATTATTCGATTTCGCACAAATTTTACACGAACATATAAATTTATAAAATTAAGGTTCTGTGAAAAAATCATTACAATAGGATAAACATGTAGGTGTTAAAAGCCAAAGAAATTAGAAAAATCGAAAAAAGTCGTAAAATTGCGATTTTCGAAAGAAATAGTTTTTTGATAATGCTCAAATTTCACATGAATATATCAATTCATGAAATTAAGGTTCTGTGAAAAAATCATTACAATCGGACAAATTTTAAAAAAATTGAAAAAAATCGTAAAATTGCGATATTCATGATAAATAATTTTCCGATTTGGCTCAAAAACGTGGCAGTTCTAAGTTCAGAGATTTCGAAGACCTCAATAAAATTTCATTGCAATCGGAGTATCGGTTTAGCCGGAATCGTGTTAACAAACAGACAAAAATACAAAAAAAAAGAAAGAAAGAAAAAAAACATTCCGGATTTTTTTCTCCAGTGTAGTAAAATGGAATCTTCGCTTCGCTCGCTACGCTCGCTACGCTCATCCAAAAATATGGGAAATATAGATTTGTTACAAAAAACATACATTTTCCAACAAAGCAAAGGCAAAAATCATATTTATCAAACAAAACAAAAATTATAAAATCCGTCTGGTAAATGTTTAGATGTATTGTTTTTTAATCTAAAACACCTATCACTTTAAAAAAAATGAGAATTGTAAAAGCCTTAGCATTATCGCGTCATAGCAAAATCGTAAAATTGCAATTATTATGAGAAATAATTGTATTATTGCACTCAAATTTCACAAGAATATATAAATTCATAAAATAAAGGTTCTGTGAAAAAATCATTACAATCGGATAAAGCATGTAGGTGTTACAAGTCGAAGAATTTTTTTTTAATCGAAAAAAATCGTAAAATTGCGATTTTCATGAGAAATAATTTTTCGATCAATTTTTTGAACCGTGCAGTTCTAAGTTCAGAGATTTCAACGGCCTCCACAAAATTTCATCGCGATTGGAGTGTCGGTTTAGCCGGAATCGTGTTAACAAACAGAAAAAATACAAAAAAAAGAGAAAGAAAAAAAGAAAGAAAGAAAGAAAGAATAAAAAAACATTCCGGATTTTTTTCTCCAGTGTAGTGAAATGGAATCTTCGCTTCGCTCGCTACGCTCATCCAATTATTGCCCTCGAGATGGCATTAAAAGCGATCTGAAGAAAATTTTATAGGGTATTATTGCCCTCGAGATGGCATTAGAAGCGATCTGAGGTATTATTTTGAAAGGGATATTGTGTAAATTGACTCATTATTTATTAACATTACGAGATAATACTCACTTGATATGTTATGAAATGAGATGGGAATCCACCTGGGGGGGGGACACCTTTCAGTAAAACAGAGCCAGGGATGAAATTACCAGAGGGGGAAATCCCCCCCATCTCCCCCGTCAATTCACACCCTGGAATGTGATAGGTATGTAGATAGTTAGCAGCAAGTGCCTTCAATGACGTGGTGTTCAAGATGTCTATCAAAAGATTAATCAAACAAGAAGAGTTTCGCCGGGCTGGTATTGTATGAATTGTTTATTTCCCCCTCCAAGTGTACATGAAAAAGATTTTTTCAATCATAATAGCGATGAAGAGCCTCCAAGTACTGATGATGAGGTTGCGAAAGATTTACATGTATTGCAGAAAGGACTGAAGCTTGGACATCTCAATAAATGTAAGTTGGATAAGTATAGATCAAATTGAAGGTTATTCTTGACACGTATAATTTTGATATAATTATTTGCATGTTGTAAACCATATCTAGATGAGTCTATTTATAATATTATTTATTATTTATTTATATATATTATTTTTTTCAAGTTGAAAACTAAAGCCTTTTTAAACAATATCAACTGATATGTTTGAATAACTAGGAAAACGTCCCGCAGCGTTGATGGATGAGCTTTTCTATAAGTTTTTGGTTTGCGTGGGATATCTTTACTTTTGAAAGTGCTTTGCTTTGCTGCCTATGCATTGTAGGTGATTGTTGTCAAGTTTCTATTGTTAGTCGTCAATTGTTATTATTTACCGTAAAAAACTTATGGCTCGGCTCCTTAGATACCAAACAGGCTTAAGTTCGGGGTTTAGTGATAGAGGCGTGAATTTTGGATCATTTACTCAGAAAAACGTGCTTAGTAATTTGCCAGGTGGTCCCAATCGATTTTTGCCCCCGTTCAGGGGTGACCATGGTGCAAAGCTAGGGGTTGACATTATTTTCAAATGGACTAGGGGTGAGCCTAATAGAAGTAAAAGTGTGGTATTTAAACATTTGGTTTAAGTATTTATTCAATTTAATTATTTAAATCTAAAAAATAGTTTTTTTAACATGGGTGTCCAGAATTGTTATTTCGAAAATTCGTTCAAAATGCTATTACCTAAGTAGGCCTATAGCTTGCGATGATTCATCTTTCGGGGATAAGTGATAGAAGCGTGAATTTTGGATTATTTACTCAAAAAAATGCAATGAGTCATTTGCCCGTGGGTCCGCATCGAAAAATGTTCCCGTTCAGGGGTGACCATGGTGCAAAGTTAGGGGTATACATTATTTTCAAATAGATTAGGGGTGAGCCTAATAGAAGTAAAAGGATAGTATTTAAACATTATGGTTAAATATTAATTCAATTAAATTATTTAAATCCAAAAAAATGTATTATTTTTAAAAGGGGTGTCCAAAATTGTTACATTTGCCCTTATTTCTAAAATACTTTCAAAATGCTAGGAAGCATAGATTGTGATGACTCATTTGAAAGGAATTTAAACACTGAACACGAATTTCATACATAATCAAAATTCAAGGTCATCAATCAGGGTCACGACCTTTGAAATTTATTTATTATTTTGTTGTCCAATCACCATGAACAGACCATATAAAAGTGTTTATGTTGATACTTTTTACCTTAATCGTTCGTCCAGGATAATATGTACATAACAAGATCAATTCTATATTCAGGGTTGTACAAAATTACTTTCTGGGTCGTGAGTTTTCCAATATACTGTTAATTGCGCCACCATAGGTTGTTACCACTCATTTTGAAGCTAATCATAATTTGGTCACGCTAATGCTTTTCACTAACGTGTAGAAATTAATTTATTATATTAAACGAAAGTACGGCGTTGGGCAAGGGAGGTGTAACAATACACACAATAATACGGTTTCAGTAGATAGTAAACTTAGTCAGTAGCATACCTTAGCTTACAAATTGCACTCCCCTTTGCACTTGCACAATGCACAGCAAGGCTGCCCACTCTTCAGACACTTGCAACAGTCTAAGATGCAGTCATTCCTGCACTTGCAGGAGATGACTTCGTCGCAGGAGTTCATGGCGTCAGGCAAAGTCGTCCACAGAGGTTCCCACGATCCAGCTGAATTTTTCATCCAGCCCCAGGCTGAGGGATCACATGTAGTTTGCATGGGGATGTTGGACGCCCCCCACACGAGCCCTCCCTGTAGTGTAGCTCGCAGAACATGAAGTCTTAGTGCGTCTTCTGTTGGCGGCAATGCTTCCATACCCACTCGCTTTTGCGTAAATAGTTCTTTGTGGCACTCATTTACTGTGGTGGAGGTACTTGTTCTATCATACAAAACGATTACGTACTTTTCTAGTTGTTTTATAGTTTTACAGTTGTTTTACAGTGGTCACAACCTATAGTGGCGCAATTAACAGTATATTGGAAAACTAACGACCCAGAAAGTAATTTTGTACAACCCTGAATATAGAATTGATCTTTTAACTCTTTCAGGCTCGGTGGTTACCGATGTTGACCACCAACTTGCTGATTTTATGTACTTTAATGCATGGTGGATAGCATCAATAACCACCATTCTACGGAAAATACAGACTTCCCTGAATACTACAGTTTTTACCCCAAACTTGTGACGTGTCTGGCAGAGATTTTATGGACAAATCAAAATAGCAAAGTGTAAAAAATGATAAAAACGGGCATTTTTTATGAATGTCCCGGAATTTTGGTTTATTCATAACTTGAGATAGAATTGAGATAAAATTAAAAACAAAAATGTAACCAAAAGAAGAGAAAATCTGATTTTTAGATATATTGACTCCGAAAATTTGTCACCGCTAGTTTCGAATTTACAAACCATTCCAAAATTTAGCAAAACTTTGAAAATTTTGACCAAATCCAAAAAAAAAATATATGAAAATTATTAAAAAAAACAAGGAATTTTATGAAATAATTAATTTTGAGAAAAAATTAACTTTAAATTTTCGTGCAGGAAAGAGTTTAATGCACATATATTATCCTGGACGAACGATTAAGGTAAAAAGTATCAACATAAACACTTTTATATGGTCAGTTCATGGTGATTGGACAACAAAATAATAAATAAATTTCAAAGGTCGTGACCCTGATTGATGACCTTGAATTTTGATTATGTATGAAATTCGTGTTCAGTGTTTAAATTCCTTTCAAATGAGTCATCACAAGCTATGCTTCCTAGCATTTTGAACGTATTTTAGAAATAAGGGCAAATGTACCAATTTTGGACACCCCTTTTAAAAATAATACAATTTTTTAGATTTAAATAATTAAATTGATTTAATATTTAACCAAAATGTTTAAACACCACCCTTTTACTTCTATTAGGCTCACCCCTAGTCTATTTGAAAATAATGTATACCCCTAACTTTGCACCATGGTCACCCCTGAACGGGAACATTTTTCGATGCGGACCCACGGGCAAATGACTCATTGCATTTTTCTGAGTAAATAATCCAAAATTCACGCTTCTATCACTTATCCCCGAAAGATGAATCATCACAAGCTATGGGCCTACTTAGGTACTAGCATTTTAAACGAATTTTCGAAATAACAATTACTGGACACCCCTGTTAAAAATAAAACATTTTTTAGATTTAAATAATTTAATTGAATAAATACTTAAACAAAATGTTTAAATACTACACTTTTACTTCTATTAGGCTCACCCCTAGTCCATTTGAAAATAATGTCAACCCCTAACTTTGCACCATGGTCACCCCTGAACGGGGGCAAACATCGATTGAGACCACCTGGCAAATTACTCAGCACGTTTTCCTGAGTAAATGATCCAAAATTCACGCCTCTATCACTAAACCCCGAATGGTTTGTCTAAGCAACCAGGCTATTATATTAAAAGCTTTATTTCTATGGATTCTGTCTAACTTTTTCAATGTCCATGTTTAATATGAACGTTGTAGCCCCACCAGTTTGGTCAGTATCGGCCCAAATGGCACGAAAATATCGCACTAAACCGTAAAAAACTTATATTAAAAGCTTTATTTCTATGGATTCTGGCTATTTTTTCAACTTTTTCTTTCAAAAGGTACTACTTATCACCATAACTTAAATGATCATGTATAATATGACCGTTGTAGTCCCACCCGTTGGGTCAGAATCGGCCCAAATGGCACGAAAATATCGAACTAAAATCGAAAAAAATCGTAAAAGTACGATATTCATGAGTAATATTTCTTCGATTGTAACCAAAAACAATACACCTCTAAGTTCAGATATTTCGAAGGTCCCCTCAAATTTTCAGCAAGATCGCATATGCCGTTTGCCCGGTAGAGAGCGAAAAAAAAAACATTTGAGCTAAATTTTTTGAGGGGTCAGTGAAATTGAAGTCTTCTCTTCGCTCATCCAATTTATCTGGCGTGGGTGTGAATCAATTGTGCAATATTATATAGAAGTCCAAATATTTTTTGCGTGTACTTTAACCCCAAATAATCATTTTAAGACCGGGACCCCATTCGTCTCGCCACAAATTTAACTATGGCGGCCATCTTTAAAGATGGCGCCAAAGTGTAGTAAGACTACCTCATTTCGAAGGAATCTTGCCATGTGGCACAACTTTTTCTATTAAATCGACCATGGGGAACTCAAATATGGCATCAGAATTAGAATTTTGTGAATTTCGAGGCCGTAAACTGCAAATTTTACACATTTTCAGGCAATTTTGTTTCTAAATTTCACTGATTTCTACGACAGCCGAGTTGACTGTAATAACATGTATAGAGACCATTTTTTTATGCGTGTACTAGACACCCCAATAGTCAGTTTTAGACCGGGACCCTATTCGTTTCGCCATTAATTTAGCTATGGCGGTCATCTTTAAAGATGGCGTCTATAGTGTAATAAGACTTCAACATTTTGACAGAAGTTCTGCATGTGGCACCACTTTTTCCCATTTAAACGACGTTTGGGAACTCAAATATGACAGTAAAGTTATTATTCCGTGGATTTTGAGGCCGAAAATTGCCAAGTTTTACACATTTTAAGGCAATTTTGCTACAAAATATCACTGTTCTATCTTCAAAGATGGCCGCCATAGGTAAATGGATTGAGAGTCGAATGGGCTCCCGGCCTAAAACTGACTATTGGGGTGTCTAGTACACGCATAAAAAAATGGTCTCTATACATGTTATTACAGTCAACTCGGCTGTCGTAGAAATCAGTGAAATTTAGAAACAAAATTGCCTGAAAATGTGTAAAATTTGCAGTTTACGGCCTCGAAATTCACAAAATTCTAATTCTGATGCCATATTTGAGTTCCCCATGGACCATTTAATGGAAAAAGTGGTGCCACATGCCAAGATTCCTTTGAAATGTGGTAGTCTTATTACACTTTAGCGCCATCTTTAAAGATGGCCGCCATAGCTAAATTAATGGCAAGACGAATTGCCTCCCGGTCTCAAACTGACTATTGGGGTGTCTAGTACACGCATAAAAAAATTAATCTCTATACATGTTATTACAGTCAATTCGGCTATTGTAGGATCTATATAGTAATATGTTTAACAAAAATGCCTTAAAATGTGTAAAATTTGAATTTACAGCCTCAAAATCCACGTTTTACTTATTCTATTGCCATATTTGAGTTTATGATGGTCGATTTAATACTATAAATGGTGCCACATGCCAAGATTCCGTTAAAATGTGGTAGTCTTATTTACACTATAGACGCCATTTTTAAAGATGGACGCCATAAGTAAATAGATTAAGAGTCGAATGAGGTCCCAGTCTAAAACTGACTATTGGGGTGTCTCGTACACGCATAAAATAAATGTGGTCTCTATGCATCTTCTTTCAGTCAACTCGGCTGTCGTAGAAACCAGTGAAATTTCGTAACAAAATTGACTTAAAATTTGTAAAATTTGCAATTTACTGCATCGAAATTCACAAAATTCTAATTCTGATGCCATATTTGAGTTCCCCATGGTCGATTTAATGGAAAAAGTGGTGCCACATGCCAAGATTCCTTCGAAATGAGGTAGTCTTTTTACACTTTGGCGCCATCTTTAAAGATGGCCGCCATAGCTAAATTAATGGCAAGACGAATTGCCTCCCGGTCTCAAACTGACTATTGGGGTGTCTAGTACACGCATAAAAAAATTTAATCTCTATCCATGTTATTACAGTCAATTCGGCTATTGTAGGATCTATAGTAATATTTTTAACAAAAATGCATCAAAATGTGTTAAATTTGAATTTACAGCCTCAAAATCCAAGTTTTACTAATTCTGTTGCCATATTTGAGTTTATGATGGTCGATTTAATACTATAAATGGTGCCACATGCCAAGATTCCGTCAAAATGTGGTAGTCTTATTTTCACTATAGACGCCATTTTTAAAGATGGACGCCATAAGTAATTAGATTAAGAGTCGAATGGGGTCCCGGTCTAAAACTGACTATTGGGGTGTCTTGTACACGCATAAAATAAATGTGGTCTCTATGCATGTTCTTTCAGTCAACTCGGCTGTCGTAGAAACCAGTGAAATTTCGTAACAAAATTGACTTAAAATTTGTAAAATTTGCAATTTACTACCTCGAAATTCACAAAATTCTAATTCTGATGCCATATTTGAGTTCCCCATGGTTGATTTAATGGGAAAGTGGTTCCACATGCCAAGATTCCTTCGAAATGATGGAGTCTTATTACACTTTGGCGCCATCTTTAAAGATGGCCGCAATAGCTAAATAAGTGGCGAGACGAATGGGGTCCCGGTCTAAAAATGACTTTTTGGGGTTGAAGTGCACGCATAAAAAAATTTGGACCTCTATATAAAAGTGCACAATTGGTACACTAATGGTGTAACATGGAAGTCGGACTAATATCGTGTTTGTTGGAAACAAACAAAGGATATTTATTAGGTTTTAATGTCGCAATTACGAAGACGCAAATGCACAATATGCAGCGCTATAAGTTAAAGATGTGCGTGTATATAAGATCTACATCTAGCTGCCCGTTAGGGCGCCGCAGCCAAGCCGTGGCGCGCTACACACTCAAGCACCTTATAAAGCAAGCAGAGTTGGGGTGATTTCGAGGTGTTACCCAGCCGTCATGTAACGTGATGTGGACTTGAAAACTATCAAAGTTGACAGGATTTATGTACCTGACTACACATGCCAAATTTTATTGGGGTACGACCATTCCTTCTTGGTGGAAAAATGGCTTGAAACGTGCTCAAAATCACTTTAAGGATGTTAGCTACTACTGCTACTACTACTGCTACTACTACTCTTACATCTAATTCGTCAGTTTCAATCGGCCCGCGATTCTGACCAGACGGGTGGGGCTACAATGTTCGTATTTTACATGGACATTATAAGGTTATAGTAATATAGTCTCTTTTGAAAGAAAAAGTTGAAAAAGTTTGCTGGAAGGCTTCCAAATAAAGGTTTTAAAATAAGCCTTATACACTAGGCATACAATCAACAAGTAACTATAGTTACTTGACACTTGTTGACGGTGTAAGCAGAGTTAGGCGGGAAAGTGCGATACGTAAACAAATGGCGGACATTTTAAATTTTGCTTCTATGTGTGAAACGAGAAAAGTTGTCATTATACTCTCATAAAACAAACCAGAAACCGTCCCTGACCTAGGC
Organism: Sweltsa coloradensis; assembly: GCA_024449915.1. Taxonomy (NCBI): domain Eukaryota; kingdom Metazoa; phylum Arthropoda; class Insecta; order Plecoptera; family Chloroperlidae; genus Sweltsa; species Sweltsa coloradensis. The sequence goes on from JAMZAV010006353.1 coordinate 25,728, forward strand.
CCAGATGTAGAAAATTATTTATAATACAACAGTGTATAGGTCTTAAGTTTTGGTAACAGAATACAAACCCATTACATGCAAGAAAAAAACAAAATTCATCAGTCCTCCAAGACGTTTTCATTGTTCTTAATTTTCACGCCCCATGCAACATGCGGATCCGGGGCGCATAGCCCCGGAAAAATTTTCAATTCTTAGGGTGTGTTTGGTGCGTTTTAACGAGTTTTAAGCACTAGAAAATACCTTTTTGGTAACGGAATACAAACCCATTACATACAAGAAAAAAACAAAATTCATCAGTCCTCCAAGACGTTTTCATTGTTCTTAATTTTCACGCCCCCTGGCTGGTCTGGTCCCCGTTTTGCACTTAGAAATTTTATCGATAGATAGGTTTGATTTCATTTGATTTGTTTAAACAGATTATATTATGAAAACGTCCTAAAAGAAAAACTGGGACAATTACCCGTACCGGGTGTTTTTCTAGGGACAGCAGGACAGGTGCCTGAATTCCAGGATTATTAATATGGAAGGTAGAAGTCTAGAAGATAACAATTCAGTAACATTACCCTCCAACATCGAGAAATGAAATATTTTAATTGAAGAAACGTATGTAAAATATCAGGTCAAATATAATTCCTTGTACAAAATCAAATCATATCCAACCTCTTACATTTAAGATACATCGTTATATGATGACACAAAATACAGAAAACATCATTTAAAGATTTAAAGAGCCAACGAACCCGTTGGCTGAACCATGGTCGTTTTTATGTGATTTATTTTAACAGCTGTTTATATAATGAATAATAAACTTTATCAGACCTGTGGTATTGTTGGTACTTGGTATGGTAGAAGATAACAATTCAGTTTCTCTCCAACATAGAGGAATGAAATATTTTTTAATTGAATAAATCATGTGCAATATCAAGTCAAATTGAATTCTAACTACAAGATCAAACCACCCAATCTTTTAATATTTTAGATACATCGATAAAATATGAAACACAAAATAAAGAACACATTTAAACAGGCGAATGACTTGTTGATTTTGTTACGACACGTCGACAAATGTGAGGTGACACAACATCAACGGGATCCACCCACTGAAGGAACTTCGAAGTGAACTCTCTAAAAGTAAAACTTTTGTTCTCAATAATATATTTTTTAAATATAAGTTTATTTACCTAAAAAAAGGGGGTTTCATTGATTGGATGAGCGAAGCGAAGATTCCATTTCACTACACTGGAGAAAAAAATCCGGAATATTTTTTTTTCTGTATTTTTGTGTGTTTGTCAGCACGATTCCGGCTAAACCGATACTCCAATTGCGATGAAATTTTCTGGAGGCCTTCGAAATCTCTGAACTTAGAACTGCCACGTTTTTGAGCGCAATCTTAAAATTATTTCTCATGAAAATCGCAATTTTACGATTTTACGATTTCTAGAACTTATAACTCATTCACAAGTTTTTTTGGAAAACAACTATGTAGATATAGTTTATTATTAATTGTTTACAATGTCCTAAATATGATGAGGTAAATAAAGTATGAAATAAAATAATAAATACAAAATAAAATGGGGACCCACCCCCTTTAGGACCAGGAGCAATTGCTCCTGGTCTTATATGGTCAGCGCGCCACTGGATAAAATTAATACTTACATTACATGTTTGACAAGCCTAGCCAACCCTAGGCCAGCACAACCTTGTTCTGACACACTTCCCGCACAAATAACTAGTTTTGATTACTAAAAGCCTAATGCAGATAAACAATAGTAATGATTGTCCACCTAGGCTATACAAAAATGTACGGAAATAATACACCTATTCTTTTCTTTCAATGATTTCACGCAAAACTCCTGTCACTATATAAAAACGAAAACAAAAACTGTGCAAATTTTTAATGTTCCTTTGATAATCTGTTGATTTACATGGCTGTGGATGCAGTGAAGGGTGTAAAATAACATTAGTCGTGCGCTTGTTGTAGCATGGGAAAGTTTTGGATGTGAGTTGCCTAGACTTAACCAGTCCTTATACCGTCGTTATACCATGGTTATACCACCTATTCCCAGGATGTACATGAATCCGGGTCTAGATATTTTACATCCTATTGTTATTGCTAATACCATAGAAATTAAATCAACTTTAATAAAATTATTATATTTTAACAAATAATTTTGCAAGGAACTTGAAAAAGTAATGAGATCACACACACATAACAAAAACTTGTAGAAATACCGCCAAACCTTACACACTCAAAAGGAATGAGATCTAAAAAAAGGGCCAAGCTCATTTACCCTTCCACATTTGCGCATTCTTAATTCATTAACACGTACAGTGTCCCATAACAGCATCCTCGAAAAGCTTGGCAAAATAAAATTTGCATGTTATTACGTTTAAATTAATTAGAAAAAAGAACTTGGATGAACTCTTACGTTTAAAATAATCGCAAATTCTATTTTGCCAAGCTTTTCGAGGATGCTGTTATGGGACACGTTTATGAATTAAGAATGCGCAAATGTGGAAGGGTAGATGAGCTTGGCCCTTTTTTTAGATCTCATTTCTTTTGAGTGTGTAAGGTTTGGCTGTATTTCTACAAGTTTTTGTTATGTGTGTGTTGAGATTACTATATATTGTCCTGGTGGTTAGACACTTTGTGTTAGGGGAGGGGGATAAGATCCGCAAACGGCAAAATATGCGATCTTGATGAAAATTGGAGGGGACCTTCGAAATCTCTAAACTTAGAGTTGTATTGTTTTTGGGTAGAATCGAAGAAATATTTCTCATGAATATCGTACTCTTACGATTTTTTCGATTTTTGGTGCGATATTTTCGTGACATTTGGGCCGATTCTGACCAAACGGGTGGGGCTACAATCTTCATATTTTTCATGGACATTAAGGTAATTGTGATGTATTGCTTTTTGACAGAAAAAGTTGAAAATGCTAGCCAGAATCCATAGAATAACGGTTTTAATATGAGTTTTTTTAGGTTTATAATTGGATGAGCGTGGCGAGCGAAGCGAAGATTCCATTTCACTACACTGGAGAAAAAAATCCGGAATGTTTTTTTTTTCTTTTCTTTCTTTCTTTCTTTCTTTCTTTCTTTCTTTCTTTCTTTCTTTCTGTATTTTTGTCTGTCTGTTAACACGATTCCGGCTAAACCGATCCTCCAATTGCGATGAAATTTTATGGAGGCCTTCAAAATCTCTGAACTTAGAACTGCCACGTTTTTGAGCGCCATCGAAAAATTATTTCTCATGAAAATCGCAATTTTACGATTTTTTTCGATTTTTTGAAAATTTATTTTACTTATAATATCTTCATGCTTAATCCGATTTTAATGATTTTTTCAAAGAACCGTAATTTTATGAATTAAGATATTCGTGCGAAATTTGAGCACAATCGAAAAATTATTTCTAATGAAAATAGAAACGTTGTGGGTTTTTTCTTTTTCAAAACAATTTTTTTACTTATTACACCTACATGCTTGATCCTATTGTAATAAGTTTTTTACAGAACCTTAATTTTATTAATTTATATATTCGTGTGAAATTTAAGCGCAATCGAATAATTATTTCTTATAAAAATCCCAATTTTTCGATTTTTTTCTTTTTTTAAAATTACGATTAATTAAAAAAATTTAAAATTTAAGTTTATTTTTTATTTAATTTAATTTAATTTAAAAAAAATTGAACTTAGTTATAATTTTTTCACAGAACAACAGAAAATCCGCATAACACATGGCAGCTCAATGCACCAATACGCTCATCCAACAACGCGGCGGGACTTAAGCGTTTTCCTAGTAACAATTAACAAGTAACAATAGAAACTTGACAACAATCGCCTACAATGCATTCAAAAAGAACTTACAAAGGAAAAGTGGTCCCACGCAAACTAAGAACTTACAAAAAGCTCATCCATCAACGCGGCGGGACTTAAGCGTTTTCCTAGTACCATCAACAGATCATTATTCTTTACGAGCATCATTGTCTTGTATTTATTTTTATAATTTTAGTATCTAGCTCCAATTTTGTGGTATGTCCAAAAGAAATAACATTTTTGGATGAGCGTAGCGAGCGAAGCGAGCGAAGCGAAGATTCCATTTCACTTCACTGGAGAAAAAAATCCGGAATGTTTTTTTTTCTTTTCTTTCCCTTTTTCTCGTATTTTTGGCTGTTTATTAACACGATTCCGGCTAAACCGATACTCCAATTGCGATGAAATTTTGTTGAGGCCTTCGAAATCTCTAAACTTAGAACTGCCACGTTTTTTAGCGCAATCGAAAAAATTTTTCTCATGAAAATCGCAATTTTACGATTTTTTTCGATTTAAAAAACATTTCTTCGAATTTTAACACATGCTTTATCCGATTTTAATGATTTTTTCACAGAACCTTAATTTTAGGAATTAAGATATTCGTGTAAAATTTGAGCTCAATCGAAAAATTATTTCTCATGAAAATCAAAATTTTACGGTTTTTTATTTTTTTAAGCAATTCTTTGACTTATAACACCTACATGCTTTATCCTATTGTGATGATTTTTTCACAGAACCTTAATTTTATGAATTAATATATTCGTGTTAAATTTGAGCGCAATCGAATAATTATTTCTTATAAAAATCGCAATTTTAAAATTTCTTTCTTTTTTAAAATTACGATTAATTAAAAAAATTAAAAATTTTAGTAATATTTTATTTTATTTTATTTTATTTCTAAAAAAATTCAACTCAGTAATGATTTTTCCACAAAACAACAGAAAAACCGCATATCACATGGCAGCTCAATGCACCAATTATTACGCTCATCCAACAACGCGGCGGGACTTAAGCGTTTTTAGTAAAATAACAATTATTAATGTTTTCCCGCGTTGCTTCATATTTTCCCGTCCACGGTCTTCTAGATTGCTGTTCTCGACTCCACGATTCGATTATGTTCGACTTTCGACTTTTAATTCGACCTGTGCTGACGCCAACATCAGCAGCTGTTATCCTGTCAAGCGGCTTTGCGGCAAACTTTGCCTCTGTCTGTCTTGTCTTTGGATGGTCTGTGAACGGTTAGGTCCGGTTATTTCTCTATGGGTTAGGTCGTGAAAATTTGTTGCTTTTCCGGCAAGGGGCTTAACCTGTCTCGTGGCTGGAAGATAGCCCTACTTCGTTATCCCTTTCGTGGTAAGTCGTTTTATTACCATCCAGGTTTATTTACGGTCTACTTATTTAGGCGTTGTTTGTACTAACGTCGTTTGGATTGTAGTTTTTCATTTTCACAACTTTTCTCCCAACTTTAGAACATTTTTGTTTGGGTGTGTATCTTCACTAGGCCTAGGCCTAGTCATGATAGAAGTAGACTCCAAGGCTTACTAGGCCAAGTAGGGCTAGGCCTATAGGCCCGTTGTTGGGTGCAGGCCGAAGCTATCTTTGGTTCTTGTCTGGGCGTGGGTGTCCCAGGCTCCCGAGACCCTTTGGAGGAGGGCTATAATAGTTCTAGGCTAGGCCTAGGCCCAGGCCCTACCTCGTGGCGTCCATACAAGACCACTAGGTCCTTTCCTGACCATTTTGTCCTTTTCTAGGGAACCTAAGGGCCTATTCGAAATTTGTCTAGGCCCTAGCTACTTAGTCGCCCGGTCAGCCTTGTGCTCAGCACTGGATGAACAAACGCTTGATCATTTACTCATCAGTTGAGCCTTATTCTAATTCTGTAGGCCTTTGCATTAGGTTTGCCATGCAACCTTAATTTCTTCTGTTGGACTACAGGTCCTAGGCCTAGCTAGCCTAGGCCCGGAACTCTACTAGGCCTAGGCCTAGCCTAGGCCTAGTTTGACGAAATTGCCATTTTTTTTTTTTTTTTACTTTATTTTCTTTGCCAAATCACTGATATTTTAAAGTAAATTAAAAATAAATGCGCGGAAACCAATTAAAAATAATTTTCCGATTCTGTTTTATAAACAAAAGTAGGTAGGCCTAAGTTATAAGTAGCGAGGAGCGATGCGGCCTAGGCCTATATTGCTACCGTGCTGAGATGTTGTACTCACTACAAACTGAACAAATGGGGCTTCCGACCTAGTGCAGGCCAGGCCACTACGAACCAGGGTTTTGGGTGCGAGACCCACTCACACTTTAGGGGCCTAGATGTTTAAAATAAATAGGCCTAATCTATACATAGCCTGTTTTAGGCCTAGGCCTACATTTTATGTTGAAAATTAATTCATATTGACTAGCCCTAGGCCTAGGTAGGCCTATATCACGTCTGCCAAAGCGGCTTTGTTGAAATCGCCTTCAATGGATTCGATTTGGGATATGCCCATATCACGTCACTACGAAGTGAGTTCTTCTAAGCCGGATGCTTAGTGCAAAGTTTATAGATGGCAGTGACTTTCCTCTGCCACGGGAATAGACCAACGCCATTGTGGATGCGGACGCATTACTATTGAAGCTGCTTTGAAGTGTATCACATAAGCCAAGGCAGTTTGGTTCCCACCAAGACTCTTCCGAAAGCAGTGGCGGATCTAGGACATAATCATGGGGGGGGGGGGGCGATTCCGTGTGCATGTACAGTCTTGGGAAAGGGACTAAGCAAACCTTGCAATCTTTACGCCTACTCGTATTTCGTCCTGGCTACGTTTCCCACTGTAGGCCTATTGTATGCATTTCAAAACACGTTCTTAAATAATCCAGAAATTAAAAAACTATCCACACCGTTGTTTAACCCTCAGTATAAATTGAATATAACTTAGTTAACTTATAATGGTTTAACACAAGTCAATAGGTAGGCCTACCGCGGGCCTCAATATCTTTCAATATCAAACGTCAGTGTATTCTTCTGTATATTCTTGGGACCCAGTTTATTAAGTCCGACAGTGCGCGTCTACCTAGAAATAGTCACAAGACTGTGGTGTATTATGTATGATGTATTATAATGTGTATTATAATGCGCGTATAGTGCGTGTTAAACTGTAAATTCAGTGCATAGGATAGAAACGTGTTTTAAAGGCAATTTGCAGTCTGGTGAAACCTAACCTACAAATTCTTTCTATACCAAGCGTCATCCACGGTTTACGCGGGGTTTTCAACCAAACTTCTGTTACGAGGACAGGTAAGTGTTCCGGATAAGAATATTCAAATTAACGTAACACAGGGATCACATTTACTGAACATTATTAAATTAGCAATGTAGGCCCTACACAAAATATGTTTAGGCTGGCATTCAACAAAACTCATGTTAAGAAGACATCGATATGTTACCGTTAAGAATATTCGAGTTTACGTAACAACGGGATCTATTTAACTTGACATAATTAAATTTGAATAAACAAAGTTATGCGGTTAAGGCTAACTCGGGAACATTTGCTTATAAGTTGATTGATATGTGAGGTATTTATGATAGTTTTGAGTTTAGTTAGTACCGGTAGGTCGATCTATAAGAGCGCGTCAACTGTAAGGTCATAATGCACCACTCTAGTTTATGATAGGCTAGGGAGGGAAGACCTAGATGCTGGATCCAGCCTTATGTAGGGTGAGGAAACCTGGGTAAGATACCAGGTAGGGCCTACCCAACACATGGCTCACTCACTTGTCTAGCAACGACTTAGGCATTTTACTAGTTATCCAAATTGTTAATATTTAGGATATATTTAACTTGTTTAGGCCTATTCGTTCCAGTCTTGTCAATATAATGTAAATTATTGTGAACCGGTACAAGCTTGTCTAGGCTTAAGGTCATTGTTAATTCTTGTGTACAATCTTACCTAGGCCAATGGTTTTTGTTCATTCTACCTTGCGATAGGAGACGCTTCCGAGGTTTGCGCGTTACTAGCGACCATCTTTCTTTTGTTCTGAATATTTAGCTACCAACAGAACGTGTTTCGACTATTGTTTGTATTGTCGCTGGTACCGGTACTTGCTTAAATAAATCAACTCGATTCAGTTATCCGAGGTTTTGACATTGTAGAACTTCTTCGTTCCCTCTACCTTGACCCCTCTAGGTAACCCTTCTTTTTGGAACGAAGTGGTGCCCATTGGTCCGAAGCTGAGCAACAACATCCCCACTGAGCTCGCCAGGCCTGGCAGGTGGTAGCCGATCCCAACGCTAGGGACCAGTCACAAGATATAAATTATCATTTCCTTACTGCTTTTCTTAAATATTATTTTCTTTTTCTACTGTATTTTTATCTAAGCTTAGTTTATTTAATTATTCATTTTGCATTTGCCTCATTCATAGCTCCATTTTACTTGGGATGACGGGGCATAGTGTCTGTTGAATTGCATGCATTCAACGTCTTTCACATCAGTCCTTCACAACGAGTTTTCATTTCCCTGTCGTTTCCTTCAATATTATTGAATTTTCCACTCTTTATTTCCATAAAATCGCAGCTAAATTCGCGTCCCGCAACCTTCATTTAGCCCCCGATTTAATTAAGCCTATGCCCTACTTCATATGTAGCTGGCACTGTTTGTAGGCTGTAGTTGTGTGATTCTACATCATTCACCCTACTCTATAGTTGCATTTTCATTTGCCGTTTTCCTTCAATATTGTTGTTCTATTTCCGTGGGATTCATTATCACCTAGATCTACTCCACACATGGTCCCTTGACCTTCAGGCCCGGCCCATTCTACTCAGCGGTAGGGCAGTCATTAGGTTTGTTTGGTTTACCTAGTGTAGTGTAGACTTGTGTAGTGTAGGTGTAGGCCTTGAAATCAAATTACACTACACTTTACCCAGGATAACCAAACGTTTTTTAAGCTACACTCTACACTAGATTCGCTCACATCGAACTGTCAAACTAAAAAAACATAATAAAACAACAAACAGTACTGTTGAAGGCACTAAATGAGTCAAAATGATAGAAAATGTGTACTATCTGAACGATGAAAAGCTATTTGGAACATAAACTTCAATAGTGCTTATCCTAATTGAGGTTAGAGTACCCTACGCATTTGCCCTCATCACAAAACATAGTGCCACAAATAAAATACTTCGAATCAGTTTCTAATACGTAATTATAGACTATTAATTGATTTTAGGAGTTATATCGGATTGTCAATGAAAGAATGTGTCATTCATCATGTTTTAAGCTGTTTCTCTTCAAATGTTGCGCCTAAATTTTTACACCTACACCCTACACGACCTCCTAGAGCTCGTGTAGAAATTCTACACTTTACACTACACGAAGTCAAACCAAACGGCTACACTTTACACTACACTTAATACGAAAACGCTTTTTAGACATTTTGAGCCTACACTAGTGTAAAGTGTAAGTTCGTGTAGCAAACCAAACAAACCTATTGTGTCTGTAAATCATTGTAGGCCTAAATGAGATTAAAACTCTGGTCTTATTCTAAGGGTTTCCATGTCAATAGTCCTCGTTACATTTACTAGGTTAGGCTAGGATAAGTCCTGTTCATAAGTGTCTTTATCTTATCTTCCAGGAATGTTGTGGCCTTTACAGCCTGCGTGGGATGTCTCATTCCCTGCATGGTGGGTGTCACCACCCCGCCTTGCCTATGTCATCACTCGTCAGCTGTTTGCCACTTGACGTCACAACATCATGTCTGACATCTGGCAAGGTCATCAGCTGTTCGGCGCGTAATGTCACAACACGTTTGACAGGCGACTAGGTGAGCGAGATTATCACAAGCTATTACCTAGCCTAGGCATTACTTTGGTCTTTTATTTTAAAATATTGGCCTTACTAGGTAAATAATTCCTTTTTGTATACCGGTAGGCCTATATCTTAGTCTAATTATAGGCCTCCACAATGAATTTTTGACGGAAAGCAAAATCAGCAATCCTATTTTATATTATGCTTAGGCCTAACCGCCTAATACTAATTCTTTTAGAGCTAGTTCTGCTTTCATTGCAGAAGGTTTTGAGTTCAGTTACTAACGCCAGGTTAGGGATCAGTTAGATTTTACCAGAGTCGATACAGAAGTTTCCTCCAACTCCCACAGTCTAAACGGACTCGTTCTGCGCGCTGAGGGCGGCTCAAATGTGAAACTACTAAAATCACCGCACACTAAATACGGTCAGTAGGTTATCGATGTGCAGTTTGCAGTGACAATGCAATTAAAAATGATAGACGAAACGTCAAACTTCAATTTTATTTCAATCGTATTAGGCCAGGGCCCTAGCCTTTTAAAACGATAAAACAAACTATAAAGTGTTGCGCAGGCGTCACCGCGTCACTGATATTTTTGTGCTAAATAAATTGAGACATGCCTTGTTTAAGCTTTACGGACGGAAGTGTAGCCTAGGCCCAAGGCCACAATACAGTTTTTAGGTACGTAAGTACGCCCTTGGCATTCAAATCGAAACCTTGAGCAATCTTGATTGTCGTCCTACGCTTAGGTCTACTACATCAGAAATATCCTCATCAATAAAGAGTTTGCTTTATGCCAAAACATTGTCCAACATTTGATCGTATTTATTATTTTGACTTTTCACGACATTCGTCGTCGCCGACTGTTAACTACTAGTAGAAAAGTGACATAGTTTTATTGAAGTAGTTCCATCAACAATCACAGGCGCGCGGAATAACCGACTTTTTATTTAACCCAGGGCGGTATAGGGAGTTGGAAGACCTCCCCAACGGGGAAACTTCTTTATCGACTCTTGATTATTTTACTTAGGCCTATGTCTTGAATCTTGCATTGACATAGCATATTATGTAATGCGGATTAATAATTACCATTGTACCAGACACATGGTTGTGTTGTTGATGTTGATTTTTATATTCATAACATTTGAATTTTTCCGAAGTTGTCCACTGCCCCCCCCCCCTCTCTTTTAATTCATGATTTCATGGTCTATTGTTGACAGTTGCATACCCCGCCCAGCGCTACGTCTCGTGCTCCTCTCGTGGCTCAAATGAAGGAAGTCGTCTG